>CM038141.1:309422093-309598204 GCA_021437245.1 Aegilops speltoides | reverse complement strand
ATAGGCACTCTATGGCTAACACTCCCAAACGTAGACACGCCCATCTTCCTCCAATGGTGTGTAAACCAAAGCAATGGAGACCAAAGCTCGATACCAATTGTAGGATCAAGAAGGTGAGAGTGTCTAGAGGGGGTGATTAGACTACTCGACAAGATAAAAATTCGCCTTTTATCAAGGACAGATTTTGGCAGATTTTGCATAACACACAAGTCAAGTAGCATACTACACATGCAATTCTAGAGTATGGGCAGCGGAAAGTAAATTGCACAAGTAGTAAAGAGAAGTGGAGAAGAACAAACGCAATTTGGAGACGCGGTGATTTTTCTCGTGGTTCCGATAGGTGGTGCTATCGCACTTCCACATTGATGGAGACTTCAACCCACGGAGGGTAACGGCCTGCGAGAGTCCACGGAGGGCTCCACCCACGAAGGGTCCACGAAGAAGCAACCTTGTCTATGCCATCATGGCTCACGCCCACGGAGGGCTAGCCTTACTCGGGGTAGATCTTCACGAAGTAGGCGATCTCCTTGCCCTTACAAACTTCTTGGTTCAACTCCACATCTCGACGGAGGCTCCCAAGCGACACCTAACCAATCTAGGAGGCACCACCTCCAAAAGGTAATAGATGGTGTTGATGATGATGAACTCCTTGCTCTTGTGCTTCAAATGATAATCTCCCCAACACTCAACTCTCCTCACCGATTTGGCTGTGGTGGAAGAAAGGATTGAGTGGAAAGCAACTTGGGAAGGCTAGAGATCAAGCTTCATATGGTGGGAGTGGAGCAACTTGATCTCAACACAAGGGTAGGTAGTTCTCTTCTCGTAAATGTAAGGTAGGAGTGGTAGTTCTTTCGATGGCTCTTTCCACGAATGAAGAGGGGGTGGAGGGTATTTATAGCCTCCACACAAAATCCAACGCTACACACATTTTACCAATCTCGGTGGGACCGAAGTTGACAACTCGGTGAGACCGAAAGTTCAAATCATGTGAACGTTGGGATTTTCGGTGGGACCGAAAATACAATCTCGGTTAGTCCGATTCGTGTAAAGACAAGAGCTTGCCAATCTCGGTGGGACCGACTTCATCATCTCGGTGACACCGATTTGATGATGTAAGGCTCTGAAGCTTGGCAACTCAAGTTTCGTGAGACCGAGTTCTAATCGGAAAATCCGAGTTTCTAGGGTTTGGCTTTGTGGTGAGGTGGTTCATCTCGGTGTGACTGAGTTTGGAATATCGGTGGGACTGAGATTACTTATGAGTGCATATGGCGGTGAGAGTTGCCGATAGTTTAGGAGATGTATCACTAAGCACTTTGAGCAACCAGATCATCATCATAACCTCATCCCCTTTAATAGTATTGGCTTTCCTATGGACTCAATGTGATCTTGGATCACTAAACCAAAAATGGAGTCTTGAGCTTTTGCCAATGCTTGCCTTAGCATTTTGAGGGGTCCACCTCTTCAGTCCTTTTGCCATGCCAATGTGATTGAACTTCCTGAAACATACTTGATAAAAGCATTAGTCCAACCACAAAGTATGTTGTCATTAATTACCAAAACCACCCAGGGAGCAAATGTGCTTTCAAAAGTGAATGTAGCTGTCTCTAGAGCGTATCCCCAAAATGATAGCGGTAAATCGGTAAGAGACATCATAGACCGCACCATATCCAATAGAGTGCGACACGACGCTCGGACACACCGCATTACCGAGGTGTTCCAGCGGCGTGAGTTGTGAAACGATTCCACATTTCCTTAAGTGTGTACCAAATTGTGACTTAAGTATTCTCCTCCACGATCCGATCGAGGAGCTTTATCTTCGGTCACGCTGATTCTCTACCTCATTCTGAAATTCCTTGAACTTTTCAAGGTCTCAGATTTGTGTTTCATTAAGTAGACATACCCATATCTACTTAAGTCATCGGTGAGAGTGAGAACATAACGATATCCTCCATGAGCCTCAACGCCATTGGACCGCACACATCGGTATGTATGATTTCCAACAAGTTGGTTGCTCGCCCATTGTTCCGGAGAACGGAGTCTTGGTCATTTTGCCCATGAGGCATGGTTCGCATGTGTCAAACGATTCATAATCAAGAGACTCTAAAAGTCCATCAGCATGGAGCTTCTTCATGCGCTGACACCAATGTGACCAAGGCGGCAAGTGCACAATGTAACGCCTCGATGCGGCTATATCTCCCACGTGTCGGGCACGACTTAGAGGCATAACCGCATTGAAAGCAATGTCGCAAGTGAGGTAATCTTCGCACAATCCATGTAATACATAAGGAAAGTTACATAGTTGGCTTACAACGCCACTTCACACAATTACATAAATAAAGCAAGACATCATCCAGATACAATCAAGGTCCGACACGGAACCAAAATAAAAGAAGAACAACCCCACATGCGACACAGATCCCCGATCGCCTAACTGGCTCCACTACTAATCGTCTGAAAGGAAACATAGTATCGACCAAGGGCCTCATCATATTCCCACTTCATTTCGGGCCGCCATTTCATACCGCATCACCGTACTGATCTGCTTTTGGTAGAATCAGGAGCCACAGGACTCAAAGAATCTCACACCGCGAGATCAAGACTATTTAAGCTTAAGGGAAAGGCTGGTGTCAAAAGGAGGAGCTGCCGCAAGTTTAATTAGCATATATGGTGGCTACATCGCAAAAGAGAGCGAGAA
The DNA here is from genome assembly GCA_021437245.1 of Aegilops speltoides. NCBI lineage: Eukaryota > Viridiplantae > Streptophyta > Magnoliopsida > Poales > Poaceae > Aegilops > Aegilops speltoides. The sequence goes on along the minus strand of CM038141.1, from coordinate 309,595,509 downwards.
GAGAAGCAAGGCGCGGTCGTGAAGCTATTAGCGATCAAGAAGTGATCCCGACTACTTACGTCAAGCATAACTCCAACATCGTGTTCACTTCCCTGACCACGAGAAGAGACCATCACGGTTACATACACGGTTGATGTATTTTAATTAAGGTCAACTTTGGGTTTTCTACAACCGACATTAACAAATTCCCATCTGCCTCATAATCATGGGCACGGCTTTGAAAGATTATACCCTGCTGTGGGTGTCCCAACTTAGCCCATAACAAGCTCTCACGGTCATCGAAGGAATAAACCTTCACCCAAGACACACCGATCGACTCGGTATCCTAAGACATCAAGACATTTCGACAATGGTAAAACTAAACCAGCAAGACCACCCGATCGCGCCGACAAATCCCGATAGGAGCTGCACATATCTCGTTCTCGTGGCACAACGGATGAGCAATCCGCATAACTAAAACCAGACCTCAAGTTTCCTTGAGGGGCGCCGCAAAGGGTTTCTAGTTTGGACCAACACTCGAGGAGCATCGCCCGGGGTTAAAATAAAGATGACCCTCGGGCTCGCGAAAACCCAAGGGAAAAAGGGTATAGGTGGAAAATGGTAAAACCAATGTTGGGCCTTGCTGGAGGAGTTTTATTCAAAGCGAACTGTCAAGGGGTCCCATAAATCACCCGACCGTAAGGAACGCAAAATCAAGGAACATAACACCGGTATGACGGAAACTAGGTGGCAAGAGTGGAACAAATCACCGTGCATAAGGCCGAGCCTTCCACCCTTTACCAAGTATATAGATGCATTAATTAAAACAATAGATATTGTGATATCCCAAAATATCCGTGTTCCAACAAGGAACAAACTTCATCTTCACCGCAACTAGCAACACTATAAGAGGGCCGAGCAAAGCGGTAACATAGCCAAACAACGGTTTGCTAGGACATGGGTGGTTAGAGGTTGACATGGCAATTTGGGTGGCATGATATAGCAAGTGGTAGGTATCGCAGCATAGGCATAGCAAAAGAGCGAGCATCTAGCAAGCAAAGATAGAAGTGATATCGAAGGTATGGTCATCTTGCTCGTAAGGTTCTCGAGTTGTCAAGGCTTGATCCTCGAGGCGTTCTCAACAGGCTCCTCGCTCACGCACTCGCCTCCGGCTCTACCCAAAGCAAGAACACAAGCAACGGAACCACAATCAAACAAGGAACAATGCACAAGCAATATGATGCAATACATGACATGCTATGCGAGATGTGACATGCTATGCATATGTATGCTCCGGAAGGAAAATGATGAACTGGCATCAACTTGGCAAACCAAGTATGCCGCTGAAAGATGAGATGATTTCGTTGAAATCGATATAAAGATCACCGGAAACGGATGCACGGTTTGCAAATGACAAGCAAAACAAGAATGACGCAAATCTGCTTAACAGCCCGATGCTACTTAGCACGCAACACAAAACTATGCTACAGCACCCCAACATAAAAACAAAGCACATGGCAACAAACTACAGGAGATGCTTAACAATAGAGGAACACTGAGCTACGGCTAAATCACATCATAACATGTTCAAACAAGCATGGAGAAAGTGCTCAAAATATCAGGTTCACAGACTTAGTGAAAATACTAACATGGCAGGAATTAACATCAGGAAGGCATGTTTAGAGCAAGCAAACAACATGCTACAGGAACTTATAATAGCAAAGCAAGGCATGACATGATTCTACTCAAAGCCTATTTCAATAGTCCCTTACTGACCATAAGCCAAAAAGGACCTTAAGAAATGATGGCACCCATGTAAACATTGCAAGTTTTATTACAGATTTCAGACTTGGTGAAATATCAGGACATGGCAAAAACAGATTCCACATGGCATGTTCGTGAGCTCGATGCACTCACTACAGAGCACCTCATGATAAACTAAGCATACACCCATCAAGAAGACATGGCATAGGAGCTATACATGGCAAGAACAACATCATAGCATACACGGATCAACTACACCGACCTCGTGAAAATTGAATCTAATGCAAACAGTCTGTCAGGAAACAATTTCAAGCAAAAGTAGAGCACGAAAATGACATGCTAGACTACTCCATAAATACCAACAAAGGCATGTATGGATAGAGCACAACCATATGTCCAAAACGCCCTTACTGATCATGCTCAAAAAGGGCATAGATCTCTCTGAAACAACATGAACATATGGCATAAAATTAACATCAGGACAAGACTTAGTGAAATCACTAAGTTCCTGAAATCAGTAACAACATCATCCCTACTTTGCATGCTTGTTCTAGTCAACACATAGCTCACAAAAATACATGGAAAATACCCCTGGAAAGATGGCATGGCAATGTTTAACTCACATGTAGGACTCAAATTCATAGGGTGCACACATAATTCATGGCAAAAATGACAAAAGAGCTCGAACTGATAAAATTCTGAAACTAACGATCTGAAGCTATCTTCCAACAGCATTTCGGGCATCAAGATGAGCTCAAATGCAAATGATGCAATGGAATGAAATGATGTACTCTTCGAGACGAACATTTTGACATATTATACGCCCAAAACGGAGCCACGGTTGCGGAGATGTGATGCGTTGAAAATGCCCGAAATTAAGATGTAAAAGGACTTATTGGGGTACGGGAAAGTCAACTCATGGATTCCCAGATCGGATCGGGCCGAGTCGGGCTCGAGGTCGCCGGAGAAGGAGGTCGCCGGCGTTGCTGCCGCGGCGGAAGGCGACGGCGGGGCCGGGCGGCGCGCATCTTTGGCGGCGGCGGCGGCGCGGCATGCATGGCGAAGTGGCATGGCGACGGACGGCGGCATGAGGCGGCGGGAGGCGGGCGCGGCGGCGGCGGCGGCGGCGGCGGAGGCGGAGCGCTGGCGGCGGCGGCGGCGGGCGGCCGGAGGCGAGCTGGCGGCGGCGGAGGTGGCGGCCGGCGGCGGCGGGGCCCGGGCGGGCTCGCGGGCCGGCGGCGGGTTGGCGCGACGGCGCCACGGTCGGCCCCGGAGTGGCTCGCGGCGTCGGCGGACGTTGTCCGCCCGCCCGACACGTCCGGCGCGGCGGATCTGGGATTTTAGGGTTTGCCCGGATTTCGGAGGGTGTATATATAGGCATAGAGGAGCTAGGAGAGTCCAAATGGGTGTAGTTTTTACCACACGATCGTGATCGAACGACCGAGGGCATGGAGGGAGTTAGATGGGTTATTGGGCTGTTTTGGAGGGTTGTTGGGCTGCAACTTAAAGAGACCTTTGCGGAGGCGCTGTTAACCGTTGAGTACCAAACGAACTCCAAATGACCCAAACTTGACAGTGGTCTACCGGTGCTATACCAGGGCCACTTGGCAAGGCTCGGTCCATTCCGAGAATGTTCAGCACCCGCACACGGAAAAAGAACAAGAGGGGACGCCGGGGAACATAGGAGTGTCGGATTGCAAAACGGACAACGGGGAATATGCTCGGAAACATGAGACGAACACGTATGCAAATGAGATGCACATGATGACATGATATGAGATGCATGACATGGACAAAATGCAAAACGAAAACAAAACCCAACCATGGAGGGAATATCATATCACATATCCGAAAATGGCAAGAGTTGGAGTTACAAATATGGAAAGATACATCCGGGGTGTTACAACACTCCACCACTACAAGAGGATCTCGCCCCGAGATCTAGGACTGAAAGAACTCCGGATATTCGAACGGAGGTGATCCTCGCGCCCTGTGTGGCTTCTCGGTCGGAATGGTGTGACCACTTCACTTTTAGGAATTTGATTGACTTGTTGCGAGTCTTGCGCTCGGTTTCTTCAAGAATAGCAACGGGTGCTCATGATAAGAGAGATCTTCTTGGAGGTCAATTTCTTCAAAGTTGATAGTGCGCCAGAATCTTGAAGCACTTATGAGCTGTGACACGTGAAACACATCGTGCATGTTTGCAAAGTTGGATGGAAGCTCGTTGATAGGCTAGATCGCCTCTTTTGCCAATGATCTTGAAAGGACCCACGATCTAGGGGCAAGCTTCCTTTGATACCGGGGCGACGAGTACCTTTCATTGAGAGACGCGGAGGTAGACATGGTCTCCGATTTCAAAAGCCACATCACGGTGCTTGTCATCATAATAGTTCTTCCGGCGCGATTATGCGGCTTTGAGATTCTCACGAATGACTTTGCACATTTCTTCGCTTCGTCGGATCAAGTCGTTGCCAAGAAGTTGGCGCTCACCTGTCTCGGACCAATTGAGAGGAGTACGCACTTTTCGCCATATAGAATTTCGAATGGGGCCTTGCCCAACTTGCTTGGAAGCTGTTGTTGTAAGAGAACTCGGCATATGGAAGACACTCTTCCCACTTCATGCCAAAAGAAATGACACAAGCCCCGAGCATATCTTCAAGGATTTGATTGACTCGCCGACTTGGCCACTTGTTTGAGGATGGAAAGTCAGGTGAAACGGATGTTGGTGCCCATGGCCTTCGAAAAGAATCCGTAACTTAGAAGTGAAGATGCTTCCACGGTCCAAGAGATCAATTGAGGAATACCGTGCAAGGAGACAATTTCGAGGTGTAAAGCTCTGCCGGTGAGCTGCTGTGATAGATTCTTTGACAGAAGAAAATGAGCCACTTTAGTAAGCTTGTCAATGACAACGAAGATAGCATCATTTCCACGCTTGGACTTAGGAAATCCAGTCACAAAGTCCATCTCGATATGATCAAACTTCCATTCGGAATAGCAAGAGGTTGGAGGAGACCAGCTGGTCTTTGGTGTTACGCTTTCACTCTTCTCGCAGACATCACATTCATTCACGAATTGAGCAATTCTCGCTTCATTCGAGTCCACCAATAAGACCGCTTGAGGTCATGGTACATCTTCGCATTTCCGTGATGAATGGATAGGAGGGAATTGTGTGCCTCATTCATGATGACTTTTCTCAGATCGCCTTTAGGAACCACAATACGATCCTCAAGAAAAGAGTGCCTTTGTCATCCAAGCGATAGCACTTGTATTTGAAATGCCCTTGTCAATACCACGCTTCACCTTCTTCACCATGGTATCCGAAGTTGAGCCTCACGAATTTGATCTTCCAAAGTAGGAGAGACTATGAGGTTGGCAAGAAATCCTTGAGGAACAACTTGAAGATTCAGCTTATGGAAAGCTTCACAAAGATCCGTTGGAAAGGCTTGAGAATTAGACTGCTGTAATAAGCCTTCCCGCTTTCGAGCATCTGCAATCACATTCGCCTTGCCAGAGTATATTCAATACTTGGATTGTACTCTTGAATCATTTCGACCCATCGAGTTTGCTCGAGGTTGAGGTTTGGTTGAGTGAAGATGTACTTGAGGCTCTTGTGATCGGTGAATATGTCCACTTTCCTTCCCAACAAGAGATGTCTCCATGTTATCAATGCATGGACAATCGCCGCCAACTCGAGATCATGAGTGGGGTAGTTCTTTTCGTTGGGCTTCAACCGACGAGAGGTATAGGCCACAACCTTCTTCTCTTGCATTAACACAAGACCGAGACCTTGCAAGGAAGCATCACGAAAACTTCAATGGCTTGGATTCATCAGAGGAGTCAAGACAGAGCTGAACTAGCTTCTCTTTGAGGGTATTGAAAGCGACGTCACACTCAAAGGCCCGACATACTTGACATGCTTCGAGGAGGTTGGAAAGAGGCTTTGCAATCTTGGAGAAGTTCTCAACGAATCTTCGACAATAGCTTGCAAGACCGAGAAAATCATGAGTCTGCTTGACATTCGAGGAGGTTCCCAATTCACAATTGAAGACACCTTCTGGATTCACAGAATTCCCTTGGCTGAGATGATATGACCAAGATAAAGAACTTCATCAAGCCGTAACTCACATTTGGAAAACTTTGCATAGAATTGATGTTCTCTGAGCTTGTCGAGCACCAATCGCAAATGTTTGGCATGATCCTGCTTGTTCTTGGAGAAGACCAAAATATCATCGAGATACACCAAGACGAATTCATTTGTGTAGGGGTTGAAGATAAAGTTCATCATGCGAGAGAAAGTTGGAGGAGCATTGACAAGGCCGAAAGACATGACAGTATATTCGTAAGAACCAAAGCTTGTTCTGAAAGCTGTCTTGGGAATATCTTGTTCACGAATGCGAATCTGATGATAACCCATACGGAGGTCAAGCTTGGAGAATACTTTAGCACCTTTGAGTTGCTCGAATAGCTCATTGATGTTGGGAAGTGGATACTTGTTCTTGATTGTCTTCTTATTCAATGGACGGTAATCAACACAAAGTCGGTCCGTGCCATCCTTCTTCTGGACAAAAAGAACTCCACATCCCCATGGAGATGAACTCGGTCTGATCAAACCCAGACGCTCTTGTTCATCGAGCTGCTTCTTCAATTCTTTCAGCTCCTTGGGACCAAGCTTGTAAGGACGCTTGCAAACAGGTTCAGTGCCAGGCTCAAGATCAATAACGAATTCGACTGGCCGATGAGGAGGCATACCCGGAAGCTCTTCTGGAAAGACATCTTGGTACTCACAAACGACTGGAATTTGAGAGATAGCATCCAATTCGCCCTTCTCATTGAGAGAAAACAACCGAATGGTTTCATCACGAGCGGCATAGATGATAACATCCTCAGAAGGGTGTGTCAATTGAATCTGCCTGGCAGCACAATCAAGCTGAGCCTTGTGTTTAGAAAGCCAGTCCATCCCAAGTATTAGATCAATATCCGAGTCACCAAGAACAATTGGAGAAGACAGAAAACTATAGTCGCCCATCTTGATAGAAACATCCGGAACCAATGCTCGAGAAGTCATTTGCCGAGCCGGGGAAACAATAGAGTAAGGACTCGGCAATACTTGAGTAACCAAATCATGCATAGCCACAAAAGGTCTTGAAATGAAAGAATGCGATGCACCAAGATCAAATAAGACTTTTGCAGAATATCATTAATGTGAAGATTACCCATGATCACATCTCAAGAATCCTCCGCTTGAGCTGCATTCATCATATTCACCTTTGCATGCTTCGGATTATGCTTGACCCTTTGCATTGCTTGAAGACCTCACAGGGGAGGAGGAGGAAGGTGCCTTTGGTTATGGCATTTGTTCGCATAGTGACCTTTCTGCCGGCACTTGTTGCAGTCACCCGAGAGCGGACGGTGATAAGGAGCATTTGACCTTGGAGCTTGAGGCTGAGACTTGTTCTCGTAGCTTGGGTTGGGAGGGTGGGAAGATCCACGACCACCGAAGTTCTTCTGGCGATAAGGCCGACGGAACGGAGGAGGAGGAAGGTAGAACTTTTGCTGCTTTGTTGCCACTTGAGAGGAAGACGAAGACCGAATCGCATCCCCGATTCTCTTCTTTGAAGCCTCACACTTGAGCCGAGCACCTTCTAACTTGAGTGCCATATTATAGAATTGATCAAACCGAGTAGGCTCATAAAGAACAAGAGATAACTGCAGATCCTCTCAAGGCCACCTCCGAACCGATAGATCATACTTTTCTCATCAGAACGCCTTGTTTAGCAAAACGAGCAAGTTTCAAATCAGTATGTTGTATTCAGACATCGACATGTTCCTTGCTTGAGATTGCGGAACTCCTCACGCTTGCTCTCAACAACACCGAAGGAATATGGTGAGCTTTAAAGTCCCGGCGTAAATCAGTCCAAGTAATCACTCGACCACCTCTAGAATCCTTGTATTCTTTGGAACCAATCACCGCTCGATCCTTGAGCTGAAAAGACGCGAACTTGACGTAGTCCTCGTGTCCGACATTGCTGCATTCAAGTGCTTGTTGATATCCACGAGCCAATCGTCGGCGTCGTGGCCTCGCACGTAAGTGAAAGACTTTGGCTGGTTGGCAAGGAACTGGTTGAGTGTAGGAAATCGTGGTGATGATAGAACTGCCTTGACCTTGATTCCTTGGTTGCCTTGGCCTTGGTTACGCTCTTGCATCAGCTGGATCAACAACTGAGCGTTGGCGTTAGTGGTTGCCATCAAAGTTTGCCATGCCTCCGGAGGCGGAGGTGGAGGTGGAGGGTTCGCCTAACTCCCTTCACTGCGTTCCGGATTCTGACGCGTTGGCGGAGCCATCCTGAAGAGGGTGACATCCGTTAGCATCTTGATTGACAGATAGACAAGTTGAATCAACGGATAGAAATTGCAACATATAGTCTTCACAATAAACATTCGAACAGGGATGAACGAATGAATTCCAAAGTAAACATCACGTCCATTAAGGTGAGAAGCCACTTGATAAGAGATATTGATGAAAGAAAAATAAAAAACAAGGTATGAATGGAACAAATACGTGGTAAGGATTACCCAATCACAAACCAAATATCTGCGGAAGAAATGCTAGAGCTACTTGAATCCCACCTATAAACTCCGAAACTTTCGGTTATGCAATCAGTGTTGGGGATACAGGGAGCAATATATATATCTCACCCAAGCTAACAATCCCTACATCCATTGTATCCATCCTTCAACACATAACCAAGAAACCTTCGAAATCGTGGTACCTCAACCTTCAAAAGCATCCGTTATACGAGTCATGGCAATACTCCGTACTCACCACAAGATTGGGTTAGCGGGTTATCTCACCAACCGATCGCATAAAAGAGATTTTCGATGTCGGCGCATAAACTCGGGTATTCCGAATCGCAACGATAAAATTATGACGACAACACCTCGGAGCTCAACTCCCGGACACCGCCACAACCCCTAAATGTCGAGGCAACCAAGACAATGTTGTCATCATAAGAATATCGAACGATCCCAAGATACCCGCGTGATCCTAAAAAATTTTTAGTGAAATTTGAGAAGAGAAGAGTCAAAACTCTACGTCAGATACCTCACCGTAAGGTCAAGGACTGGAAGTAAAAAGAATTCCTAAACTCTCCGATATATATAATCCTAAATGACTCAAAACATTTTTCTAGACACAACTCGCCACTAAAAACGATCAAGCGTTGGGGGCTCCTAAGGTCGGGATGGCTCGATTACCAACTTGTAACGCCTCGATGCGGCTATATCTCCCACGTGTCGAAGCACGACTTAGAGGCATAACCGCATTGAAAGCAATGTCGCAAGTGAGGTAATCTTCGCACAATCCATGTAATACATAAGGAAAGTTACATAGTTGGCTTACGAACGCCACTTCACACAATTACATAAATAAAGCAAGACATCATCCAGATACAATCAAGGTCCGACTACGGAACCAAAATAAAAGAAGAACAACCCCACATGCGACACAGATCCCGATCGCCTAACTGGCTCCACTACTAATCGTCTGAAAGGAAACATAGTATCGACCAAGGGCCTCATCATATTCCCACTTCAGCTCGGTTCGCCATTTTATTTGGCATCACCGGTACCTGATCTGTTTTGGTAGAATCATGAGCCACGAGGGACTCAAAGAATCTCACACCCGCGAGATCAAGACTATTTAAGCTTAAGGAAAGGCTGGTGTCAAAAGGAGGAGCTGCTGCAAGTTTACTAGCATATATGGTGGCTACATCGCAAAAGAGAGCGAGAAGAGAAGCAAGGCGCGGTCGTGAAGCTATTAGCGATCAAGAAGTGATCCCGACTACTTACGTCAAGCATAACTCCAACATCGTGTTCACTTCCGGACTCCACGAGAAGAGACCATCACGGTTACATACACGGTTGATGTATTTTAATTAAGGTCAACTTTGGGTTTTCTACAACCGGACATTAACAAATTCCCATCTGCCTCATAACCGCGGGCACGGCTTTCGAAAGATTATACCCTACAGGGGTGTCCCAACTTAGCCCATAACAAGCTCTCACGGTCATCGAAGGAATAAACCTTCACCCAAGACACACCGATCAGACTCGGTATCCCGGTACATCAAGACATTTCGACAATGGTAAAACTAAACCAGCAAGACCACCCGACTGTGCCGACAAATCCCGATAGGAGCTGCACATATCTCGTTCTCAGGGCACAACGGATGAGCAATCCGTACAACTAAAACCAGACCTCAAGTTTCCTTGAGGGGCGCCGCAAAGGGCTCTAGTTTGGACCAACACTCGAGGAGCATCGCCCGGGGTTAAAATAAAGATGACCCTGCTCGCGAAAACCCAAGGGAAAAAGGGTATAGGTGGAAAATGGTAAAACCAATGTTGGGCCTTGCTGGAGGAGTTTTATTCAAAGCGAATCGTCAAGGGGTCCCATAAATCACCCGACCGTAAGGAACGCAAAATCAAGGAACATAACACCGGTATGACGGAAACTAGGGTGGCAAGAGTGGAACAAATCACCAGGCATAAGGCCGAGCCTTCCACCCTTTACCAAGTATATAGATGCATTAATTAAAAACAATAGATATTGTGATATCCCAAAATATCCGTGTTCCAACAAGGAACAAACTTCATCTTCACCTGCAACTAGCAACGCTATAAGAGGGGCTGAGCAAAGCGGTAACATAGCCAAACAACGGTTTGCTAGGACATGGGTGGTTAGAGGTTGACATGGCAATTTGGGTGGCATGATATAGCAAGTGGTAGGTATCGCAGCATAGGCATAGCAAAAGAGCGAGCATCTAGCAAGCAAAGATAGAAGTGATATCAAGGTATGGTCATCTTGCTGTAAGGTTCTCGAGTTGTCAAGGCTTGATCCTCGAGGCGTTCTCAACAGGCTCCTCGCTCACGTACTCGCCTCCGGCTCTACCCAAAGCAAGAACACAAGCAACGGAACCACAATCAAACAAGGAACAATGCACAAGCAATATGATGCAATACATGACATGCTATGCGAGATGTGACATGCTATGCATATGTATGCTCGGAAGGAAAATGATGAACTGGCATCAACTTGGCAAACCAAGTATGCCTCTGAAAGATGAGATGATTTCGGTTGAAATCGATATAAAGATCACCGGAAACGGATGCACGGTTTGCAAATGACAAGCAAAACAAGAATGACGCAAATCTGCGTTTAACAGCCCGATGCTACTTAGCACGCAACACAAAACTATGCTACAGCACCCCAACATAAAAACAAAGCACATGGCAACAAACTACAGGAGATGCTTAACAATAGAGGAACACTGAGCTACGGCTAAATCACATCATAACATGTTCAAACAAGCATGGAGAAAGTGCTCAAAATATCAGGTTCACAGACTTAGTGAAAATACTAACATGGCAGGAATTAACATCAGGAAGGCATGTTTAGAGCAAGCAAACAACATGCTACAGGAACTTATAATAGCAAAGCAAGGCATGACATGATTCTACTCAAAGCCTATTTCAATAGTCCCTTACTGACCATAAGCCAAAAGGACCTTAAGAAATGATGGCACCCATGTAAACATTGCAAGTTTTATTACAGATTTCAGACTTGGTGAAATATCAGGACATGGCAAAAACAGATTCCACATGGCATGTTCGTGAGCTCGATGCACTCACTACAGAGCACCTCATGATAAACTAAGCATACACCCATCAAGAAGACATGGCATAGGAGCTATACATGGCAAGAACAACATCATAGCATACACGGATCAACTACACCGACCTCGTGAAAATTGAATCTAATGCAAACAGTCTGTCAGGAAACAATTTCAAGCAAAAGTAGAGCACGAAAATGACATGCTAGACTACTCCATAAATACCAACAAAGGCATGGATGGATAGAGCACAACCATATGTTCAAACCACCCTTACTGATCATGCTCAAAAAGGGCATAGATCTCTCTGAAACAACATGAACATATGGCATAAAATTAACATCAGGACAAGACTTAGTGAAATCACTAAGTTCCTGAAATCAGTAACAACATCATCCCTACTTTGCATGCTTGTTCTAGTCAACACATAGCTCACAAAAATACATGGAAAATACCCCTGGAAAGATGGCATGGCAATGTTTAACTCACATGTAGGACTCAAATTCATAGGGTGCACACATAATTCATGGCAAAAATGACAAAAGAGCTCGAACTGATAAAATTCTGAAACTAACGATCTGAAGCTATCTTCCAACAGCATTTCGGGCATCAAGATGAGCTCAAATGCAAATGATGCAATGGAATGAAATGATGTACTCTTTGAGACGAACATTTTGACATATTATACGCCCAAAACGGAGCCACGGTTGCGGAGATGTGATGCGTTGAAAAATGCCCGAAATTAAGACAGAAAAAGGACTTAGAGGAAATTTGGGGTACGGGGAAAGTCAACCTGCGGATTCCCAGATCGGATCGGGCCGGAGTCGGGCTCGAGGTCGCCGGAGAAGGAGGTCGCCGGCGGTTGCTGCCCGGCGGCGGGAAGGCGACGGCGGGGCAGCGCGGCGGTGTACTTACTGGCATGGTGGTGCAATGCGGCAATGGGATGCATGGCGGACGGGCGGCATGAGGCGGCGCATGAGGCGGGGCGGTGCGGCGGCGGCGGCGGGCGGCCGGAGGCGGAGCGCGGCGGTGGCGGCCGGGCGGCGAGGCGCGGCGCGCTGGCGGCGGCGAGGGGTGGGCGGGCGGGCGGCGGCGCTACGGGGCCCCTCATGGGCTCGCTGGCCGGGCGGCGGGCTGGCGCGACGGCGCCACGGTCGCCCCGGAGTGGCTGCGGCGTCGGCGGACGTTGTCCGCCCGCCCGGACACGCCCGCGCGGCGGATCTGGGATTTTAGGGTTTGCCCGGATTTCGGGGAGGGTGTATATATAGGCATAGAGGAGCTAGGAGAGTCCAAATGGGGTGTAGTTTTTACCACACGATCGTGATCGAACGACCGAGGGCATGGAGGGGAGTTAGATGGGTTATTGGGCTGTTTTGGAGGGTTGTTGGGCTGCAACTTAAAAGAGACCTTTGCGAGGGCGCGGTTAACCGTTGAGTACCAAACGAACTCCAAATGACCAAACTTGACAGTGGTCTACGGTGCTATACCAGGGCCACTTGGCAAGGCTCGGTCCATTCGAGAATGTTCAGCACCGCACACGGAAAAAGAACAAGAGGGACGCCGGGAACATAGGAGTGTCGGATTGCAAAACGGACAACGGGGAATATGCTCGGAAACATGAGACGAACACGTATGCAAATGAGATGCACATGATGACATGATATGAGATGCATGACATGGACAAAATGCAAAACGAAAACAAAACCCAACCACGGAGGGAATATCATATCACATATCCGAAAATGGCAAGAGTTGGAGTTACAAATATGGAAAGATACATCCGGGGTGTTACACACAAGTATGTGGGACTATCGTTATCAACTTTACATCTTTTGGCATCCACACTATGAATATGTGTAATATTACGCTCGAGATTCATTAAGAATAAACCATTGACCATCGGAGCATGACCATAAAACATATCTCTCATATAAATAGAACAACCATTATTCTCGGATTTAAATGAATAGCCATCTCGTATTAAACGAGATCCTGATACAATGTTCATGCTCAAACTTGGCACTAAATAACAATTATTAAGGTTCAAAACTAATCCCGTAGGTAAATGTAGAGGCAGCGTGTCGACGGTGATCACATCGACTCTGGAACCATTCCCGACGCAAGATCGTCACCTTGTCCTTCGCCGGTCTTCGTTTATTCCGCAGCTCTGCTGTGAGTTACAAATATGAGCAACGACACGGTATCAAATACCGGGAGTTACTACGAGTCTTGGTAAGGTACACATCAATTACATGTATATCAAATATACCTTTGGTGTTGCGGCCTTCTTATCCGCTAAGTATTTGGGGCAGTTCCGCTTCAAATGACCCTTCCCTTGCAATAAAAGCACTCGATCTCGTGCTTGGGTCCATTCTTTGACTTCTTCCGAGAATCGGCTTACGGGCGCAGCAACATCCTTGCCGTCCTTCTTGAAGTTCTTCTTGCCCTTGCCCTTCTTGAACTTAGTGGTCTTATTGACCATCAACACTTGATGTTCTTTCTTGATTTCAGCCTCTGCTGACTTGAAGATTGAGAACACTTCAGAATGGTCTTCACCATCCCCGCATGTTGTAGTTCATCACAAAGCTCTTGTAGCTTGGTGGGAGCGATCGGAGGATTCTGTCAATGACCGCCTCATCCGGGAGGTTAATGTTCATTTGGGTCATACGGTTGTGCAACCTGGACATCTTGAGTATGTGCTCACCGATGTAATTGTTTTCCTCCATCTTACAACTATAGAACTTGTCGGAGACATCATATCTCTCGACCCTGGCATGAGCTTGGAAAACTAGTTTCAGCTCTTTGAACATCTCATATGCTCCATGATGCTCAAAACGCTTTTGGAGCCCGGTTCTAAGCGTAAAGCATGCCGACCGAACGAGGGAGTAATCATCAAGACGAGACCGCCAAGCGCTCATAACGTCTTGGTTCTGCAGGGACGGAGCGTCACCTAGCGGTCCTTCTAGGACATATTGTTTCTGGCAGCTATGAGGATGATCTCGTGTTCGGACCCGATCCGTATAGTTGCTGCCATCATCTTTCAGCTTGGTTTCTCTAGGAACGCGTTGAAGTTCATGTTGACATGAGCGTTGGCCATTTGATCTACAAGACATATTTGCAAAGGTTTTAGACTAAGTTCATGATAATTAAGTTCATCTAATCAAATTATGAACTCCCACCAGATTAGACATCCTCTAGTCATCTAAGTGTTACACGATCCGAGTCGACTAGGCCGTGTCCGATCATCACGTGAGACGGACTAGTCATCGTCGGTGAACATCTTCATGTTGATCGTATCTTCCATACGACTCATGTTCGACCTTCGGTCTCCGTGTTCCGAGGCCATGTGCGTACATGCTAGGCTCGTCAAGTTAACCCTAAGTGTTTTCTTTGTGTAAAACTGTCTTACACCGTTGTATGTGAACGTAAGGATCTATCACACCCGATCATCACGTGGTGCTTTGAAACGACAAACTGTAGCAACGGTGCACAGTTAGGGGAGAACACTTCTTGAAATTGTTGTAAGGGATCATCTTATTTACTACCGTCGTTCTAAGTAAACAAGATGCATAAACATAATAAACATCACATGCAATTATATAGTAGTGACATGATATGGCCAATATCATATAGCTCCATTGATCTCCATCTTCGGGGCTCCATGATCATCTTGTCACCGGCATGACACCATGATCTCCATCATCGTGTCTTCATGAAGTTGTCACGCCAACGACTACTTCTACTTCTATGGCTAACGCGTTTAGCAATAAAGTAAAGTAGTTTACATGGCGTTCTTCAATGACACGCAGGTCATACAAAAACTAAAGACAACTCCTATGGCTCCTGCCGGTTGTCATACTCATCGACATGCAAGTCGTGAATCCTATTACAAGAACATGATCTCATACATCACAATTCATCATTCATCACAACTTCTGGCCATATCACATCACATGAACAATCGCTGCAAAAACAAGTTAAACGTCCTCTAATTGTTGTTGCATCTTTTACGTGGCTGCAATTGGGTTCTAGCAAGAACGTTTTCTTACCTACGAATAACCACAACGTGATTTTGTCAACTTCTATTTACCCTTCATAAGGACCCTTTTCATCGAATCCGCTTCAACTAAAGTGGGAGAGACAGACACCCGCCAGCCACCTTATGCAACTAGTGCATGTCAATCGGTGGAACCGGTCACACGTAAGCGTACGTGTAAGGTTGGTCCGGGCCGCTTCATCCCACAATACCCCTGAAGCAAGAAAAGACTAGTAGTGGCAAGCAAGTTGACAAGATCCACTCCCACAACAAAATTGTGTTCTACTCGTGCATTAGAGAACTACGCATAGACCTAGCTCATGATGCCACTGTTGGGGAACGTTGCAGAAAATTAAAATTTTTCCTACGGTTTCACCAAGATACATCTATGAGTTCATCTAAGCAACGAGTCAAGGGAGTGAGTTTGCATCTACATACCACTTGTAGATCGCGTGCGGAAGCTTTCAAGGGGATGGTGATGATGGAGTCGTACTCGACGTGATTCAGATCACCGATGTCCAAGTCTTTGAACGGACAGCACCTCCGCGTTCAACACACGTGACGGACGGAGACGTCTCCTCCTTCTTGATCCAGCAAGGGGAAAGATAGGTTGATGATGATCCAGTAGCGATGGCGTGGTGGTGGATGCGTGAGAACTCCAGCAGGCTTCGCCAAGCGACTACGGGAGGAGGACGAGGTGTAGCAGGGGGAGGAGGCGCCAAGCACAAGGGCACGGGCTGCCTCCCCCGCCTCCTTTATATAGGCCCCCAAAGGCGCCGGCCCGGGAGATTGAATCTCCCAAGGGGCGGCGACCAATGGGGAGGAGTGCCCCCAAGGCATGTGGTGCGCCCCACCCACCCTAGGTTTCAACCCTAGGCGCAGGGTGGGCCTGAGGCGCACCAGCCCACTATGGGCTGGCTCCCCTCCCACTTTAGCCCATGGGGCCCTCCGGGATGGGTGGCCCCACCCGGTGGACCCCCGGGACCCTTTCGGTGGTCCCGGTACATTACCGGGTGACCCCGAAACTTTCCCGATGGCCGAAATACCACTTCTTATATATTATTCTTTACCTCCGGACCATTCGGAAACTCCTCGTGACGTTTGGGATCTCATCCGGGACTCCGAACAACATTCGGTATGCTGCATACTCATATTCATACAACCCTAGCGTCACCGAACCTTAGTGTGTAGACCCTACGGGTTCGGAGAGGCGGAACATGACCGAGACGACTCTCGGGCAATAACCAACAGCGGGATCTGGATACCCATGTTGGCTCCTACATGCTCCTCGATGATTTCATCGGTTGAACCACGATGTCGAGGATTCGATCAAACCCGTATACAATTCCTTTGTCAATCGGATGCGTTACTTGCCCGAGACTCGATCGTCGGTATCCCAATACCTTGTTCGGTCTCGTTATCGCAAGTCACTTTACTCGCATCGTAATGCATGATCCGTGACCAACCACTTGGTCACTTTGAGCTCATTATGATGATGCATTACCGAGTGGGCCCAGAGATACCTCTCCGTCATACGGAGTGACAAATCGAGCCTCGATCCGTGTCAACCCAAGCAGACACTTTTGGAGATACCTGTAGTGCACCTTTATAGTCACCCAGTTACGTTGTGACGTTTGATACACCCAAAGCACTCCTACGGTATCCGGGAGTTACACAATCTCATGGTCAAAGGAAGAGATACTTGACATTGGAAAAGCTCTAGCAAACGAACTACACGATCTTTGTGCTATGCTTAGGATTGGGTCTTGTCCATCACATCATTCTCCTAATGATGTGATCCCGTTATCAATGACATCCAATGTCCATAGCCAGGAAACCATGACTATCTGTTGATCACAACGAGCTAGTCAACTAGAGGCTCACTAGGGACATATTGTGGTCTATATATTCACACGTGTATTACGATTTCCGGATAATACAGTTATAGCATGAATAAAAGACAATTATCATGAACAATGAAATATAATAATACTTTTATTATTGCCTCTAGGGCATATTTCCAACAAACTAGATCTTGCACCGGCAGGTGCACTAACCATGCCAGCGAGCCCCCCTCTAAAG
Source organism: Aegilops speltoides (assembly GCA_021437245.1). NCBI lineage: Eukaryota > Viridiplantae > Streptophyta > Magnoliopsida > Poales > Poaceae > Aegilops > Aegilops speltoides. Next base: position 309,577,980 of record CM038141.1, on the reverse strand, counting down.
CAACCTCCAAAGAGATCAAATACGGGTGCAAAGAACAATACCATATAACTCATATAAGGCGGGATCCCTCGATGGGCGCCACTACGTGCAATGAGTCTTCTATGCTGGAATTGTTGTGGGGTAGGCTTACCCGTGTCAGTTCGAGACCTTCGTGAGCTTAGGAATTTTGTTGTCGAACAACCAAAAAAGAGATGGTTAATGTTTTCAGGTTTGGGGCGGAAGAGACATGTAGAGTCACCAGTCCAATTCCTCTTGTTGTATCTTTTTGTTGCAATCGCATTATACCAAATGAGCCATAATCCGGATCTTAATTATAAAGGGTTTTTAGCTTTTCATAAATGCTTTAAGGATCTATCATGATCCACATGATCCACATTAGACAAGTGAGCATATAGAAATTTTACAGTAAACTTTCCACACTTAGTCCACTTCCAAAGAGGAGAATCAGCAATCTGTGAAAAGTTCACCATATTAAACTTCTCTCTCAATTTTTTTTTTAGCTAAAAACCTCTCCAGATTCTGAATACCTAGACCACCTATATCTTGCCACACCCCCTCTATAGTCTCCAAATTCCACACCACTCGCAGAGTAAGTTGGCATTAAAGCTCTCTAGATTATGAATACCTAGCCCACCTTTTTTCTTTGATCCACACATAACATGGCCTCTAACCATGTGATACTTCTTCTTAGTTCCACTTTATTGGAAAAAAGAACTTCTAATAGATTTCTCCATCCTCCCAACATTTGTTTTAGGAAAATCTATACATGGAATGATTGGTAGATAGGGACGATGGTCAAACAAGCTTCGATTCTTGTCACTCAACCACGAAGAGATAGAGTTCCAACCTCCCAATCTTCGAGTTTTCTAATATAATTTTCTTCAACATGAATCTAGTCAACCTCATGTAATTTGGTACCGCACATGGACACCAGTAAGTATCTGATAAGTCGTGACCCTGGTTGATAATTGGAGAGATAAGCACACATCTACTCCTTCTCATCATCATCATACTAAACCATGAGAGCCTCACTTTTTTGGAAAGTAAATTTTCAAACCAGACATTTGCTCGAAGATGTGGTATAACAACAGTTTCAAGTTTCTTGCACTAGCAATATCATCTTGTATAAACAATATAGTGTCATCATTGTATTGCGGGATGGCTACCCCTTTATCAATCAAATGAGGAATCAAGCCTATATTCACCCATTCCAAGCAAGCCATGACATTCTCTGCAAGCAGTTAGCTGCAATATTGAATAGAAAAGGAAAGGGAGGCTCATAATATCCTACACCTTTGAACATGCCTTTAAAACGGAGTGTCACTCCTCTCACGGTTTCGCCGTAGCATCAAACCAGCCCATCCAAGTTTCATTCACCTCTCTCTCTCTCTCTCTCTCTCTCCCTCCCTCTCTTCTCTCTCTCTCTCCCTCTCTCTCTCCCTCTCTTCTCCCTCTCTCTCTCTCTCTCTCACACACACACACACACACACACATATTGTAAAAGGAAATCCGAGTTAACTTTGTCATAACTCTTTTCAAAGTCCGAATTCAAAACCACACCTTGATGTTTCTTTTTGATTCATGCAAAATTTCATGGAGTGACATGCCCCATCCATAGTATGCCTACCTCTAATGAAAGCATTATGGCATAGCTTATGCATAAAAGGCGAGAGCTCTTTTATATCCTGAATAGTTGTGACTGATAGGATGCAATGCTATTTCCAGCGCGAGAAGAGCTCAACCATAGACACTAGAGACCTTACTTCCAGCGTTGGAGAGGGGAGTTGACAGTGAAGTTCCATCAGGTTCCTTTGAAAAGTAAAACAACGTATGCGGATGTTTCATAGCTTGTGGGGCACCCACTTATTATTGCCTTTTTCTGTCAAGTATACACCGGTTGTCGTATCTTGTGCACATGTAAAATTTCATTAAACAACACAACTATATGTGACCCGAGGTAAGAAAAAGATATTCACAAGTGGATGGTTTCCTGTGCTATCCACACACTTTCTTTTTTTGTGTGAGATACAAATATATGTGTACAAGATACACGGTAGTCCGTGTCCATGTTTTTCGTATTTTTCGAAAACTTAGAAATACCTCATGTAATATGTGGTGCGTGCGATAACATTTTTCGGCTGGGTGAATAAAAAGCTTTCAGTTCAGGACTCGAACAAAACGGTCCCAACAAACCAAACCAACACGACACACCAGAGACCAGGCGCGACCTGCCGCTCTTTCCCACTCCCGCGTCGTCCCCTCTCATTTTGTCCCCTTTCCGTTGTCCTCGGAGGCTCGGAGCGATGAGACGATTTGGCCGCCTCCCGCGAGCGGCCTGAGTCAAAGCAGCAGCAGCGGTCCACGGCAGCGTACGCCCAACCCCAACCCCGCCACCACCCAATCCCCTCTCCGCCGGCGACGCCGCCCGCCCTCCGCCCCGCCTCGACACCGCCGCCTCCCCAGGCGTGTTCGAGGCCACCCCCTTCCCCCCCGCGGAGACGACACGGAGAGCGAGGTTCGCTTGCTTCCTCCACTCCTAAACCCCCTTCTGGATTCGATCCCCGCGCGCGCTAGCTCTCCGAGCCTCGGATTGCCTCGGCTCGCTTCGCTTGCTCCTGATGGTGTCCTGTCCCCCCGTTGATTTCGGTTTCGATTTTGCTCCCTCTGCTGGGCTCTGGCCTGGAGGAATTCCGACCCGCCTCTCTGTTCGTCGCGTGTTGCTTTTGTTCCGCCTCGCGCTGTGGTTTTGTGTGCGTGCGTGCGTGCGTGCCGTGGCGGGATCGGAATTCCGGAGAGCCCTAACTTATTGCGGTCGTCGAACTTGTCGAGAGTTCAGTTGCTGTCGTTGGAATTAGGGTTGACTGCGTCAGAATCTGCGATCGGTGCTGCATACTTCTATTTTAGTTCTGATGATTGCTATGGAGGAAACATTGGGTCGATTGGCTAGTGCTTCTATGAGTGCGTCGTTCTAGAATGTTGTCGCTAGCCCCTACTGTCGGTATATGCACAAACTAAGGCCGTTCTGCTGAAACTGCTGCACGACTTAGAAGTTAGAACAGACCTTCTGTAAATAGACATCGAAAGGCTACATATGGTTTTTGTTTTCGGCTCGTTTTCCCCTTAATAAACTGGGTCTCACTATTCCGTTAAATTGAAGGCCAGCGCTCCTGCTAGTGTGACTATCGAGCGGATTAGATATATTATAGTTGTATGATAAAGTCTGTGAATTAAAGTATGCATGAGGGTTTGTAGATCTTGTCTGGTTTTATCTGGATCAGATCCTAATACCTAGAAGTAGATTTGTAATATGTGAAATTAAAGTTAGTAGTCAATTATCAATTGTTGTTGCTGTTATCAATTGTGATCATCTGATGCAATTTCCATCCATTAGGATTTGAACGACTTTTTATCTGGTTTAATTTGATACATCTACATCTCACTGATTCGATGTAGATGTCCTATCTATAAGCAGTAAATTGCAAATATGCGATCCGTTTAGAGTGAATCCTTATGATTTTCTTGCAATAATTTCAGGTTCATGAGGGGTTCGAGAATGAATCCAGACCGTAGGACACGGAGCATCATGTCAGTAGTAATTGTGATGGGTTTGTGCTGCTTCTTCTATATACTAGGCGCTTGGCAGAAAAGTGGGACAGGGAGGGGTGACAGTATAGCATTGAGGGTGACAAAGGAAACCGACTGTACAATCTTGCCAAATTTGCACTTCGAGACCCATCATAGTATGGGTGGTGTTAATCCGTTGATCATGAACAATAAAGTGTTCAAGCTATGCCATATTAGATACAGGGACTATACTCCTTGCCAAGACCAGAACCGAGCAATGACCTTTCCTAGAGAAAATATGACCTATCGAGAGAGGCATTGTCCTGCGGAAAATGAGAAGCTACACTGTCTTATCCCAGCGCCAAAAGGCTATGTCACCCCTTTTGCTTGGCCCAAGAGCCGTGAGTATGTTCCATATGCAAATGCTCCATACAAGAGTCTGACAGTTGAAAAAGCAGTTCAGAACTGGATCCAGCACCAGGGAGATGTGTTCCATTTCCCAGGAGGCGGGACAATGTTTCCAAATGGAGCAAGCTCTTACATTGATGAACTTGCATCAGTCATTCCACTTGCTGATGGCACCATTAGGACTGCACTTGACACTGGATGCGGGGTATGTCTAATAAACCCATATTTCAATCATTTGCTCCCTTGAAGATGTGTTAGCAGTTAGCTGCTGTTCACAATCTCTTTAATTGTCTTCTTAGTTGCATCATTGCTTAGCTTATGCTCTACTTCATATAGCACCAAGTCATAGATGTTACTCCCTCCGTTCCAAAATAATTGTCTTTCTAGCCATCTCAAATGGACTACAACATACGGATGTATGTAGACATGTTTTAGAGTGTAGATTCACTTATTTTGCTCCGTATGTAGTCACTTGTTGAAATCTCTAGAAAGACAATTATTTAGGAACGGAGGGAGTAGTTTGTTGTACATATCTTGGTTCTTGGTCCAACTTTTTGGTATTTTCACATATACGATTAGGTCTTAATTTTTCCTTATGGTGGTGCCGGTGCATTCTTGCCCGAAAGACTTGGAAGTAACATTTTGACCATGTGTAGGTTGCAAGCTGGGGTGCTTACCTAATGGATAGGAATATATTGACCATGTCATTTGCACCTCGAGACTCACATGAAGCTCAGGTTCAATTTGCTTTGGAGCGAGGTGTTCCTGCTGTAATTGGAGTGCTTGGGACTATGAAGCTCCCATACCCATCTAGATCTTTTGATATGGCCCATTGCTCACGCTGCTTAATCCCCTGGAAATCAAATGGTGAGTAGTGTCAACCATGCATAAATATTGAAATACTCGTGTAAATTGGATTATTCTCAAGAGCTTTAGTTTTTTGCTTCCTGCAGATGGAATGTACATGATGGAAGTGGATCGGGTTCTTAGGCCTGGGGGTTATTGGATATTATCTGGTCCTCCCATCAATTGGAAGAAATATTACAAAACATGGCAAAGATCCAAACAAGATTCAGAGGAAGAACAAAATAGAATTGAGAACATTGCTGAAATGCTTTGCTGGAATAAAATATATGAGAAGGAAGATACTGTTATTTGGCAGAAGAAGGCAAATTCAAATGCATGCCATAACAAGAATGGTCGTACCAGCAAGATGTGCAACGTTCAAGATGCAGATGACATCTGGTATGTTCTCTGTTTGTAGTATATACAAACACATGCTGTAAACTACTAACATGCACATCAACTTGAGTACTCAACTGGGTGGCATAATAAAAATAATGATCTATTTACTTCAAGGTCTGAGATTGTTATAATTTTTTTCTGTCCTTTTTTATTTAAGTTAAACAGAGGCAGGCGCTCTGCCTTTTATGTTTCATGTCCTTTCATTATATCAGTTTTTGAATCACTTTTCTGTATACTGTAGGTATAAGAAAATGGAAACCTGTATAACACCTATCCCAGAGGGAGCACAGCAGCTACAGAAGTTTCCACAGAGACTATTTGCAGTCCCTCCCAGAATTCTAGAAGGTACCTCAGGTGTTACAGAAGAAGTCTATGAAGAGGATAAGAAGTTGTGGAAGAAGCATGTTGATACATACAAGAGGGTAAACAAGTTGATAGGGAAGTCAAGGTATAGGAATATCATGGACATGAATGCAGGCCTTGGAAGTTTTGCTGCAGTGCTGGATTCTCCCGGCTCCTGGGTCATGAATGTTGTGCCTACGATATCTGAGAGGAACACTCTTGGCATCATCTATGAGCGGGGTCTTATTGGCATATACCATGATTGGTGAGTCTGGACTCTGGAAGTCCCCTGTGTTGTGGTATCAATGGGCAAATAATATGTTTTTTTCTTTGAATTTTGGCAAATAATATGTTGATGTGTTGAAACCATTCCTGAATTACCATTACTTTGTGCTGTTATCAGGTGCGAAGCCTTCTCTACGTACCCTAGGACATATGACCTGATACATGCCAGCGGCGTCTTCAGTTTGTATGAGAAGAAGTAGGTGATCTCTTCTCTCCTGGTGATACAGCTATATTATACTAGTACTACATAGGAAATCCATGACCTCTTCTTATATGGACTTGGTGCACTTGTTAGGTGTGACCTGGAAGACATTCTTCTTGAGATGGATAGGATTTTGCGTCCTGAGGGCGCTGTCATACTGCGGGACAATGTTGAGGTGCTGAACAAGGTCAGGAGGACGGTGACGGGAATGCGATGGAAGTCCAAGCTACTTGATCACGAAGATGGCCCTCTCGTGCCTGAAAAAGTTCTGATTGCTGTAAAAACGTACTGGGTTGGCAGCAAAGAAGGAAGCAGTCCATAGACTATCTTGCCCTGCGTCAAGATTTTGGACTTCTGATTGCTGTTGGGTGCCGCGTTGGGAAATCATAGATTTTATCCCTTTATCTTGATTTTGGACAGCTAAAAAGTGACAGTTCATAGATTCTTGATCCCTGCACATCGATTAATAGAGCTTGTTCATAGATACAGATCTCTGTTGAGATGGTATAGTTGACAAACATTCATATGCGCATGTTGATAAAAGAAATATTAATTGATGAATTTTCCAATAGGCAGTTATCCAGTATTGTGCTTATATTACATTTATGGGAATGCAAGCTCTTCAGTTTGGTTCAAACCAAACAATATTCTGACAGTGCCGTCAAAGTCCATGTACAGCTTTCTCCAAAGAGATGAAGTTTTGTTTTTTGACAGTATTTACAAGGTGGAGGAGGGTGCCCTATAGTTTCTCTCCCTGATGTTTCATTGATTTGGCGATCTTCCCTGGTAACAAACAACGAAATGCAAGGTTTGGCCTTCAGCTCACAACACGTACAAGGCTATGGCGCAGATCTGGCGTCGGCCACACGCCACATAATCAAGCTCCTGATTTGGTTTTCTGCATTCAGTGCAGCTGTACTATGTTTTATTGATTAATATGATGAATGTAGAGCATATTTTACTGGTCTGATGAAAGAAGCAACAGAAGCGTATTGGAAACCAAACGAAACTGCAGTACGACTAAAATAAGAAGGAAATCGCGGATTGGAGACTTGGATGCGATCAGAGCCTGTCGGGATGTATGCGTGTCTTCACTTTGTGACATCAGGGGATTGACAGACTATCATACATAACATCATCACCTCGCATCGAAATCAATCCATCCTCGAAACAAATCCAGCATATCAACACTCGGAAGAACAAACATCCAGAAAACACAGCGGAAAACCGTGTCGAAGGGGGCTCAGAACTTCTTAGAGGGTTGTGTTACCGACATCGGCGCATCCGCCTCCGGCACAGGTTTCGTTCCTCATTGCCGGCGACAACCAACAGAGGAAAGACTCGCAAAACTTGTTACAAGCGATTTGTGTTTCAAAAACTCACAACAAAAGCAAGCGAACAACAGAACAGCTTAAAGAAAGGAAAAGTTCCATCAAAAATCAGATACCAATGGAGCAGGAGGGAGAAGGGAGAGATGCGTTCTTGCTTCAAGACGGCTGCTGTAGGAAAGAATGCTGTGCCCTCCATTTATAGAGTAAGGGATGGGGGAATGGGAAACCCTAAAGATCCTGGTATGCTATTGGGCTTCCGATGAGCCGAGAGCCCATGCCCAGCATTAATGAAACAATGGGCCTAGCCGGCCTGCATTATCTCAAAACAAAAGTTAGCCGGCCTGCATTATCTCAAAACAAAAGTTAGCCGGCCTGCATTATTTCAAAACAAAAGTTAGCCGGCCTGCATTATCTCAAAAAAAAAAAAAAGTTAGCCGGCCTGCACTGCCGAGATGACTGCCCTTGATTTCCTGCCAGCCTTATTTTTTATGAGAATTGAATGATGTAAGCTTATTTAGTTCTCAATAAAACACGTCAGAAGGCTTTCCTGTTAGAAAAATATTTTTCCGCTCAAATTTTTTTTCAACCAAGAGCGTTCCAGTTCATGTATTCAAAAACAAAAAATGTTGTAGTATCGTTTGGAACACGGCCTTTCGTTTTGAGTGTTGGGAATAAAAAAATGAGGCACACTAGTTGACTAAAGCTTCTTCCTCTTCGGATTTTGATCCCCGCTTGTGTCTCGACATTCCCCATTTTATTTCAAGGCCGGCATTAGGCGCCATCCCGCTGTAGCGAGTGAAATATCAGTCGCCTTGATAGTCGTTTGATTGACTTGCGTCCGGCCGTTCGATCGGCTCGTCGTCCCTCTCCTTCTTCTTCGCACACTCACACCCTCGAGCCATGTTTTTCCAAGCGCTTTGCAGCAATGCCTTGCAACCTACAGCCCCGACGGCGAGCCGAGGCCGACCTTGCAAAGTACACGACCTGAAGCACTGACGGCGGCAGTTTCGCACGCTTCATCTGATTCCCTTGCAATATCGCCTCGTGTGTCGGCCACTCCCCTCGCATCATTGCCTCACCACATCACCGGCAGTTGTCGCAGCATCGTCTTACAGCATCCACTTGTTGCCACCCTCACAACCCTATGTCATTGCAGTACCGTTGTCCAATCCCGCTAGGCCTCACCCGCGAAGTGTCGTCCGCCACTGCATTGCATATCGTCCTAGTCGTATCAACGTTGTTGCACATTACATTGTAAATTTTGTTGCGAAGGCGCCCTTCGCATCATCGGCTCGGCGACACCGCCCACCGGACGACTCACAACAAATCTAAGGGCCTCGCAGCATGGCGGCACCCTTGAAACATTGGCTCATAGTGAAGGTGCCACCCATCACAATATCCCCTCGAAGTAGCATTGACGACCATCGTAGCATCGCCTCACAGCACCAGTCAGTTGCCATGCAACATCCCGTGCTTCCGCTAACGGGTGGCGGTTTGCGACACCTAGTTTCTCCTGCAGCATCCCAGTGTCACCCTTGTAACGGTGTTGATAGCGAAAATATTGCAGCATGGCAATGTCTCTGCATTGTCGTTATAATATTAGCAGCCTGCCCATAGGGGCGCGTGGCAATGTGCCTTTAGCTCCCTCGGCCTAGTGGTTTGCCTACTACGTGATGAGCTCGGGCATAGTTGGTGCCAACGTTTGTATGAACAAAGGTCATCCGAGCATTTTTCGTCTAACGGACGACATGGCTAACGTTGGTGAGGGGCTTGTGGGCATTCGTCTTTAGAAACATCCAATCCGACAAGGTGTTCGTTTTTCTTGTGCAATGTCACTAGATCCGCTTCACAGTAAGCACAATGAGGGGTGCCCCAACCAATGTTCCTCCATCTCTCATCACGGGCCTACCTCTCGTGGTGGTTTACTATTGTGGTTTTTGTTGGGCCATGATACTAATGGAAATATGCCCTAGAGGCAATAATAAAGTTGTTATTATTAAATTTCCTTATTCATGATAAATGTTTATTATTCATGCTAGATTTGTATTGACCGGAAACTTAAATACATGTGTGGATACATAAACAAATACCGTGTCCCTAGTGAGCCTCTGCTAGACTAGCTCGTTGATCAAAGATGGTTAAGGTTTCCTAACCATAGACATGAGTTGTCACTTGATAACGGGATCACATCATTAGGAGAATGATGTGATGGACAAGACCCATCCGTTAGCTTAGCATATGATCGTTCAGTTTATTGCTACTGCTTTCTTAATGTCAAATACTTATTCCTTCGACCATGATATCATGCAACTCCTGGATAGCGGAGGAATACCTTGTGTGCTATCAAACGTCACAACGTAACTAGGTGATCATAAAGATGCTCTACAGGTATCTCCGAAGGTATCTATTGAGTTGGCGTGAATCGAGATTGGGATTTGTCACTCCGTATGATGGAGAGGTATCTCTGGGCCCACTCGGTAATACAACATCATAAGAAGCTTGCAAGCAAAATGACTAAGGAGCTAGTTACGAGATGATGTATTACGGAACGAGTAAAGAGACTTGCCGGTAACGAGATTGAACTAGGTCTGGAGATACCGACGATCAAATCTCGGGCAAGTAACATACCGACAGACAAAGGGAACGATGTATGTTGTCATAAAGGTTTGACCAATAAAGATCTTTGTAGAATATGTAGGAACCAAATGGGCATCTAGGTCCTGCTATTGGTTATTGACCGGAGAGTCGTTTCGGTCATGTCTACATCATTCTCTAACCCGTAGGATCCGCATGCTTAACGTTCATTGACGATATAGTGTTATATGAGTTATGTGAATTGGTGACCGAATGTTGTTCGGAGTCCCGGATGAGATCATGGACATGACGAGGAGCTCCGGAATAGGACGATACTATTTGGTCACCGGAAAGGTTTTGGAATGTACCGGGTATTTATCGGAGTGCTGGAAGGGGTTCCGGGAGGCCATACAAGACAAAGGGGGGAGCACATCAGCCCACAAGGGGGCTGGCGCGCCGTTCCACCCCTGCCCACGCACCAAGGAAGGAGGGAAGGAAGGGGGAGGGCGCCCTAAGGTAGACAGCCCCCCTTTCCTTCCCCCCATGTCCATATATGGAAGGGGGCGGCCAGGGCAGGCCCTAGGGCTGCCCGCCGGCCCTTTGGGACCGCCCTAGGCTGCCTTCTCTTCCCCCCTCCACCTATATATATATATATATGTGTGTGTGTGTGTGTGTGTGTGTGTGTGTGTGTGTGTGTGTGTGTGTGTGGAGGGAGAGGGCAACACACACCACAATCCCCAAGCCGTGTGTGGCGCCCCTCTCCCTCTAGTTCATCCTCGGTCATAATTTTTATAGTGCTCGGCGAAGCCCTGTGGAGATAGTTGCACCACCACCGTCATCACGCCGTCGTGCTGCCGGTACTCATCTACTACTTTGCCCGTCTTGCTGGATCAAGAAGGTGAGGACGTCATCGAGCTGAACGTGTGCTGAACGCGGAGGTGTCGTACGTTCGGTACTTGATCGGAACGAATCGTGAAGGTGTACGACTACATCAACCGCGTTGATAAACGTTTCCGCTTAACAGTCTACGAGGGGACATAGACACACTCTTCCCTTTCGTAGTTATCCATCTCCATGGATAGATCTTGCATGTGCATATTTTTTTTGTTTTCCATGCAACATTCCCCAACAGTGGCATCGTGAGCCAGGTCTATGCATAGATGGTTTGCACGAGTAGAACACAAAGAAGTTCTGGGCGGTGATGTTCATACTGCTTATCACCAACATCTTATTTTGATTCGGCGGTATCATGGGATGAAGCGGCCCGGACCAACCTTACATGTCCACATACATGAGACTGGTTCCACTGACTGACATGCAACTTGTTTTGCATGAAGGTGGCCGGCGAGTGTCTGTTTCTCCTACTTTAGTTGAATCAAATTTGACTATGGCCAGTCCTTGCAGAAGGTTAAAATAGCAAACTTGATAATCATCATTGTGGTTTTCCGTAGGTAAGAATGGTTCTTGCTAGTTGCCCGTAGCAGCCACGTAAAACTTGCAACAACAAAGTAGAAGACGTCTAACTTGTTTTTGCAGGGTATGTTGTGATGTTATATGGTTAAGACGTGATGTGATATACGTTGTTGTATGAGATGATCATGTTTTGTAATATCGACAACAAGTAGGAGCCTTAGGGCTGTCTTTTAATTATTGTATGACTTGTGTGTCAATCTTTAAGTGTCATGTAACTGCTTTACTTTATCGCTATACGTTAGCAATAGTCGTAGAAGCAATAGTTGGCGAGACGACCCCGAGGCAACGATGGAGATCAAGGTGTCGCGTTGGTGACGATGGAGATCATGCCGTTGCTTTGGAGATGGAGATCAAAAGCACAAGATGATGACGGACATATCATGCCACATATTTTGATTGCATGTGATGTTTATCCTTTATGCATCTTATTTTGCTTAGAATGATGGTAGCATTATAAGATGACCCCTTCACTTAATTTCAAGATAAAATTGTTCTCCCTGAGTATGCACCGTTGCTAAAGTTCGCCGTTCGAAGCACCTCGTGATGATCGGGTGTGATAGACTCTACGTTCACATACAATGAGTGTAAGCCAGTTTTGCACATGCAGAATACTTGGCTTTAACTTGGCAATCCTAGCATGTACAAACATGGTCTCGGAACACTGGAGACCAAAAGGTCGAACATGAGTCATATAGTAGATATGATCAATATAGAGATGTTCACCATTGAAGACTACCCCATCTCACGTGATGATCGGGCATGGGTTAGTTGATTTGGACCATGTATCACTTAGACAACTTGAGGGATGTTGATTTAAGTGGGAGTTCATTAGTAATTTGATTATCTAAACTAAAATTTATCATGAACATTATTCTTAATATTTTTTTTGCATATCTATGTTGTAGATTAATGGCCCGTGCTACCGTTCCCTCGAATTTTAATGCGTTCCTAGAGAAAGCTAAGTTGAAAGATGATGGTAGCAACTACACAGACTGGGTCCGTAACTTGAGGATTATCCTCATTGCTACACAGAAGAATTATGTCCTTGATGCACCGCTAGGAGACCCATCCGCTCCCGCTAATCTAGACATTGCGAATGCTTGCCAAACACGGACTGATTACTACTCGAAGTTCAGTGTGCCATACTTTACAGCCTGGAACCGGGACTTCAAAAACATTTTGAACGCCGCAAACAATATGAGATGTTCCAAGAGCTGAAATTGATATTTCAAGCAAATTCCCGGGTTGAGAGATATGAAGTCTCCAACAAGTTCTTTAGCTATAAGATGGAGGAGAACAATTCTGTCAATGAACACATACTCAGAATGTCTGGGTACCACAACCACTTTACTCAGTTGGGAATTGATCTTCCAGCTGAGAGTGTTATTGACAGAGTTCTTCAGTCAATGCCACCAATCTATAATGGCTTTGTGATGAACCATAATATGCAAGGTATGGAGAAAACAATTCCCGAGCTCTTCGCAATGCTTAAGGCCACAGAGGTAGAAATCAAGAAGGAGCATCAAGTGTTGATGGTTAACAAGACCACCAGTTTCAAGAAAAAGGGCAAAGGAAAGAAAGGGAACTTCAAGAAGAATGGCAAGCAAGTTGTCGCTCCCATTGAGAAGCCCAAATCTGGACCTAAGCCTGAGACTGAGTGCTTCTACTGCAAGGGTAATGGTCACTGGAAGCGGAACTGCCCCAGGTATTTGGCAGATAAGAAGGATGGCAAAGTGAACAAAGGTCTATTTGATATACACTTTATTGATGTGTTCCTTACTAATGCTCGTAGTAGCGCCTGGGTATTTGATACTGGTTCGGTTGCTCACATTTGTAACTCTAAACAGGAGTTGTGGAATAAACAAAGATTGGCTAAGGACGAGGTAATGATGCACGTCGAAAATGGTTCCAAGGTTGATGTGATCGCCGTCAGCATGCTACCTCTACATCTACCTTTGGGATTAGTTTTAGACCTCAATAATTGTTATTTGGTGCTAGCATTGAGCATGAACATTATATCTGGATCTTGTTCATTGCGAGAAGGTTATTCATGTAAGTCAGAGAATAATGGTTGTTCTATTTATATGAGTAATATCTTTTATGGTCATGCACCTTTAATGAATGGTCTATTCTTGTTGAATCTCGTAGTGATACACATATTCATAATATTGATGCCAAAAGATGCAAAGTTGATAATGATAGTGCAACATACTTGTGGCACTGCCGTTTAGGTCATATTGGTGTAAAGCGCATGAAGAAACTCCATGTGGATGGACTTTTGGAATCACTTGATTATGAATCATTTGATACTTGTGAACCATGCCTTATGGGTAAGATGACTAAAACTCCGTTCTCGGGAACAATGGAGCGAGCTAACGACTTACTGGAAATAATACATACTAATGTATGCGGTCCAATGAGTGTTGAATCACGCGGCGGGTATTGTTATTTTCTAACCATCGTAGATGATTTAAGTAGGTATGGGTATATCTACTTAATGAATCACGAGTCTGGAACATTTGAAAAGTTCAAAGAATTTCAGAGTGAAGAGGAGAATCATCGTGACAAGAAAATAAAGTTTCTACGATCTGATCACTAAGGCAGATATTTGAGTTATGAGTTTGGCCTTCATTTAAAACAATGTGGAATTGTTTCACAACTCATGCCATCTGGAACACCATAGCGTAATGGTGTGTCCAAACGTCATAACCGTACTTTATTATATATGGTGTGTTCTATGATGTCTCTTGCCGATTTGCCTTTATAACTTTGGGGTTATGCACTAGAGACAGCCGCATTCACGTTAAATAGGGCACCATCTAAATCTGTTGAGATGACACCGTATGAAATATGGTTTGACAAGAAACCTAAGTTGTCGTTTCTTAAAGTTTGGGGATGCGATGCTTATGTCAAACAACTTCAGCCTGATAAGCTCGAACCCAAAGCGGAGAAGTGCATCTTCATAGGATACCCTAAAGAGACCATTGGGTATACCTTCTACCACAGATTCGAAGGCAAGATCTTTGTTGCCAAGAATGGGTCCTTTCTAGAGAAGGAGTTTCTCTTGAAATAAGTGAGTGGGAGGAAAGTAGAATTTGATGAGGAAATTGTACCTTCTCTCAAATTGGAAAGTAGCACACCAGGGAAAACCATTTTTGTGACGCCTACACTGACTAGAGAGGAAGCTAATGATGATGATCATGAAACTTCCGATCAAGTTACTATTGAACTTCATAGGTCGACCAGAACACGCACCACACCAGAGTGGTACGGTAATCCTGTCCTGAAAGTCATGTTATTAGACCACAACGAACCTACGAACCACGAAGAAGCTACGTTGAGCCCAGATTCCGATAAATGGCTTGAGGCCATGAAATTTGAGATAGGATCCATGTATGAGAACAAAGTGTGGACTTTGGTGGACTTGCTCGACGATTGGCAAGCCATCGAGAATAAATGGATCTTCAAGAAGAAGACGTATGCTGATACATCTCCAATGTATCTATCATTTTTATTGTTCCATCCTGTTATATTATCATTCTTGGATGTTTTACAATCATTTTATAGCAACTTTATATCATTTTTTGGGACTAACCTATTGACATAGTGCCCGGTGCGAGTTGCTGTTTTTCCTTGTTTTTTACTTCGCAGAATATCAGTACCAAACAGAGTCCAAACACAGTGAAACTTTTTTGTAGAATTTTTCTAGACCAAAAGACACCTGTTGGGCCAAAGAAGTACCAGAGGGGGGCTCCGAGGGGAGCACAACCCACTAGGGCGCGCCTGGGGGCCCAAGCGCGCTCAGGTGGGTTGTGCCCAACTCGGCCGCCTTCCGCACCGCCTCTTTGCTCTGTAAATACCCCCAAAATCCAAAAACCTTTGGGGAGTCGACGAAACACAATTCCAGCCGCCGCAAGTTCTAGAACCACCAGATCCAATCTAGACACCACGACGGAGGGGTTCATCATCCTCATTGGTGCTTCTCTGATGATGCGTGAGTAGTTCATTATAAACCTACGGGTCCATAGGCAGTAGCTAGATGGCTTCTTCTCTCTTTTTGATTCTCAATACAATGGTCTCTTGGAGATCTATTTGATGTATCTCTTTTTGTAGTGTATTTGTTGGGATCCAATGAACTTTTAGTTTATGATCAGATCTTTTTATCCATGAAAGTTACTCGAGTTTCTTTGATCTCTTATATGCATGATTACTTATAGTCTCGTATTTCTTCTTCAAATGTTTGGTTTAGTTAGGCCGACTAGATCAAATTTTCTGCCATGGGAAGAGGTGCTTTGTGATGGGTTCGGTCGTGCGGTGTTCTTTCCCAGTGACAGAAGGGGCAGCAAGACACGTATTGATCGTTGCCATTAAGGATGACAATATGGTGTCTATTCCTACATGAATAGATCTTGTCTACACCATGTCATCATTCTTATTGCGCTACTCCATTTCTCCATGAACTTAATACACTAGATGCATGCTGGATAGCAGTCGATGTGTGGAGTAATAGTAGTAGATGCAGGCAGGAGTCAGTCTACTAATCTTGGACGTGATGCCTATATAATGATCACTGCCTGTATATCGTCATAATTATTTGAGGTTCTATCAATTGCCCAACAGTAATTTGTTTACCCACTGTGTGCTATTTTCTTGAGAGAAGCCACTAGTGAAATCTACGGCCCTCGAGTCTCTTTTCTCATCATATATTTTCAGATCTACATTGCTATTTGCCTTTTCCTTTATTTGCATCTTTTATTTTCAGATCTATACTATCAAAACCCAAAAACACATTGCTGCACTTTTTTATTACTTATTTTATTTCGTGTTTTATCGAGATCTATTGATCCAATCTATCATATTTTTATCCCGTCAACTTGACAATTTCTGGCACCGTTACCCGGAAGGGATTGATAGCCCCTTTTTCACGCCGGGTTGCAAGTATTTGTTCTTTGTGTGCAGGTACCATTTACATAGTGTTGCGTGGTTCTCCTACTAGTTCGATAACCTTGCTTTCATCACTAAGGGAATACCTACCATAGCTATGCTGCATCATCCCTTCCTCTTTGGGGAAATACCGACATAGTTCAAGCAACATCAAAAGGAATTTTTGGCGCCGTTGCCGGGTAGACATCACCAACATCTATCAGGTTCCTAATCACATCTCATCTCCTTGCAATTTACCTTATTTTCCATTTGCCTCTGGTTTTCATCTCCCTCACTTGACAATTTTTGTCATTTTATTCGCCCCTCTTTTTCGTTCGCCATTGTTCTTGTCAGATCTGATTTTTGTGTGCAATCTTGTTTGCATAGTCATGATGACTCAAGAAAACACCAAGTTGTGTGACTTTTCCAATACCAATAATAATGATTTTATTAGCACTCTGATTGCTCCTCCCGCCACTAGTGCAGAATCTTGTGATATTAATGTCGCTTTGTTGAGCTTGTCATAAAAGATCAATTTTCCGGTACTCCTAATGAGGATGCCGCATCCCATCTAACACATTCGTAGAATTGTGTGATATGCAAAAGAAAAAAGATGTGGACAATGATATTGTGAAGTTGAAATTATTTCCTTTCTCTGTGAGGGATTGTGCTAAAAATTGGTTTTCTTCTTTGCCTCGCAATAGTATCGATTCTTGGGATAAATGCAAAGATGATTTTATTACTAAGTATTTTCTGCCCGCATAAATTATTTCCCATAGAACTCAGATCATGAATTTTAAGCAACTTGAGCATGAACATGTTGCACAATCTTGGGAAAGAATGAAATTGATGCTAAGAAATTGTCCTACTCATGGTTTAAATCTTTCGATGATCATACAATTTTTTATACGGGATTGAACTTTGTTTCTAGAAATCTTTTAGATTCCACCGCATGTGGTACTTTTATGGTAATTACTTTGGGTGAAGCTACTAAATTGCTAGATAATATCATGGCAAATTATTCACAATGGCATACGGAAAGAGCACCTACTAGTAAAAAAGTTAATTCAATTGAAGAAATTAGCACGTTGAGTGAAAAGGTTGATGCTCTTATGAAATTGGCGGCCAATAAAAATACTCCTGCTCATTCTAATGATGTGCCTTTGTCTACTTTTATTGAGAAGAATAGTGATGCCATAGATGTGAATTTTATCTCGCGAAACAATTTCAACAACAATGCTTATAGAGGCAATTTTAATCCTAGGCCTTTCCCTGGAAATTCCTCTAATAATTATGGTAATTCCTATGTTTATTCTTCTTACAATAATAATAGGAATCCCTCTGATCTTGAGAATAATATCAAAGAATTTATCAATACTCAAAAGGTTTTCAATGCTACGATAGAAGAAAAATTGAATAAGATTGATGATATGTCTAGAAGCATTGATAGAATTTTTCATGATGTAGAAAATCTCAAGATGAATTTTTTTGTACCCAAGGTTGATGAATCAATTAAAGCTTTATATGTTTCTATGGATGAAAGTAATAAAAGAGCCGCTATGCTTAGAGCTAAAAGAGAATTTCTAGAAAGAGCATTTTCTAGTGATTGCTTTCATAAAAATGATGAAGATCTAAAAGTAATTGGTGTTTCTTCTATTGATTCCTTGTTTAGTAAAATTAAAATTTGTGATAAAGGGACTGGTGAAGAGTCAACTTTAGCTAGAGGGCGTACCAATAATTCGGAGGGTGAAAATCTTGATGAAAAAATTGATAAAAGTGGGTTTGGAAAGGTTGAAACTTTAACTAGTGATGTGCCCACTCTTTTGTATTACAAAGAATCTAATTATGATAGTTGCTCTTTGATTGAATGTATTTATTTGTTACAATCCATGATAAATTCACCTCATCCCTATGAACAAAATGAGGCTTTTACTAAACATATCATTGATGCCATGATGAAAGCTTTTGAAGGAAAGTTGGAATTAGAAGTTTCAATTCCTAGGAAATTACATGATGAATGGGAACCAACCATTAAAATCAAGATTAAAAATTATGCGTGTTTTGCCTTATGAGATTTGGGTGCTAGTGTTTCCACAATTCTGAAATCTTTATGTGATGTGCTGGGTCTTACCGATATTGAAGAGTGCTCTCTTAATTTGCACTTGGCGGATTCTACCACTAAAAAGCCTTTGGGAAGAATTAATGATGTTATTATTCTTACAAATGGGAATTATGTGCCCATAGATTTTATTGTTCTTGGTATTGATTGCAATCTGTCTTGTCCAATTATACTTGGTAGGCCGTTTTTACGCACTATAGGTGCTGTGATTGATATGAAAGAAGGCAATACTAAATTCCAATTTCCACTAAGAAAGGGTATGGAACACTTCCCCAGAAAAAGAATTAAGCCACCATATGAACTCAATGAGGGCGACCTATGGATCAAAAAATAAATATGACAACACTTGAATCTATGCATTATGCCTACCTAGGGCATAAAACCATAGCGCTTATTGGGAGGTAACCCAATGAATAAAAATTATTTCTACCTTTTTCTTTCTGTTTTTGAGTGTTTGCACAATTATGCTACTGTTATGATTTTTTTAAGTTTTAATTAGTTTTTGTGCCAAGCTAAGCCTTTGGGTTCATGTTGGGTGATAGTTGATTCGATCTTGTTGAAAAACAGAAACTTTTGCGCTCAGTAAAATAATTTTCGTAAATCACAGAAACGTGATTTTGCTCTGAATTTTTTACACAAGATTGATATAAAAATTTCCCATGTTTTCATAAGTTCTCAGAATTATTTGAGTTACATACGTATGGTAAGTTCCCAAATTACTACAGTTTGTTCTGTTTTTGACATATTCTGTTTTCGTTGCATTATGTGCTTATTTTGATGAATCTATGGTTTGTAACGGGGTCTATAAGCCATGGTAAAGTTAAAATAAAGTAGGTATAATTCAATAATAAAATATGAATGGGTTTGCAACAGTACTTAGAGTGGTGATTTACTTTATTATTCTAACGGATCTCATGATGGTTTTGTTAAGTTTTGTGTGATTGAAGTTTTAAAGTTTTTGTGAGATCACGATGGACAGAGGAATAAGGAGAAGCAAGAGCCTAAGCTTGGGGATGACCCATGGCACCCCAAGATAATATCCAAAGATGAACAAGCAATTAAGCTTGGGGATGCCTCGAGTGGCATCCCCTCTTTCTTCTAACGACCATCGGTATTTTACTTGGAGCTATATTTGTATTCGTCACATATCATGAGTTTTGCTTGGAGTGTCTTGTATTATATGAATATTTGCTTGTTTTGCTTTTTGGTTTTGTCCCAATTATACTTGCTGGACACACCTATTTGAAATAGCCAAAATTATGTTATGCTTTCTTAGAATTTCTCTTATGCTTCACTTAAATCTTTTGAGCTATGTAATTGCTCTAGTGCTTCACTTATATCTTTTTGAGCACTGTGTGCTTTAACATTTTTAAGAAATGCTCTCATGCTTCACATGGATTTATTTGAGAGTTAGTAATTTTGAAGAAATTCTCTCATGCTATACTTATATTATTTTGAGACATGAAAATCTTTATGTTCATGTTCTTCACTTAAATTTGTTTGAGCTACTGTCAAAAAGCAATTGCAACATATGAAACTAGACCAAAGTGATAGATATTAAAGAGGGATATAATAAGAACTTTCATGAAGATCATTGTACAAAATAAACTTGATTCTTTGTAATAGTTTTGAGATATGATGATAGTGATATGTGAGTCATGTTGATGAGTAATTATGCTTTAGTAAGAATATTGATGTTAAGGTTTGTGATTTCCTATGCAAGTAGGAAAGTCAATAGTTATGCAGTGAAATTACATCCTACTTGTGGTGCATTATTTGGTGTTAGTTATGCTTAATGATCGGTGAAAGTACATGCGGCGCCCCCATGTGTGGTTTCGGTAATTGATGACATTCTCTATGGACTAATGGTTGCATTGGGTTATATTTGAAGGATTTGTCCATAGGCATTTCTTGAAGTACATGTGTTGCTTTCAAGGAGTTTATGAGTTGACCAAGGTCTTGGTCATGTGAGTATTGAGCTTATTGCAAGCATTTCTTGAAGAAGAAGATTGTGTGATCATTCACGTTTACCTTCAAGACATCATCCAAATGAAGAGAGTTTGAAAGAGTCAAGGTTGATCAAGAGTAAGTAGAGAGAGTGATTCAAGTTGATCATAACACAAAGTGTAGAAGATACACCGAGTGGGATCAAGTGATCTCACGATTTGGTAAGCATTGTCCATTGCGCTTTTGATACGTCTCCAACGTATCTATAATTTTTGATTGTTCCATGCTATGTATTACCCCTTTTGGATGTTTATGGGCTTTATTTTACACATTTATATCATTTTTGGGACTAACCTACTAACCAGAGGCCCAGCCCATATTGCTGCTTTATTGCCTGTTTCAGTATTTCGAAGAAAAGGAATATCAAACGGAGTCCAAACGGAATGAAACCTTCGGCAGCGTGATTTTTGGAAAGACTATGATCCAGGAGACTTGGAGTGCAAGCCAGGGGAGCATCGAGGGAGCCACAAGACAGGGGGCGCGCCCACCCCCCTAGGCGCGCCCTACCCTCTCGTGGGCCCCTCGAGGCTCCCCCGACCGACTTCTTTCGCCTATATAAGCCTACGTACCCTAAAAACATCGATAATCAAGATAGATCGGGAGTTCCGTCGCTGCAAGCCTCTGTAGCCACCAAAAGCCTCTCGGGAGCCCGTTTCGGCACCCTGCCGGAGGAGGAACCCATCACCGGTGGCCATCTTCATCATCTCGACGCTATCCATGACGAGGAGGGAGTAGTTCACCCTCGGGGCTGAGGGTATGTACCAGTAGCTATGTGTTTGATCTCTCTCTCTCTCTCTCTCTCTCTCTCTCTCTCGTGTTCTCTCTATGGCACGGTCTTGATGTATCGCGAGCTTTGCTATTATAGTTGGATCTTATGATGTTTCTCCCCCCTCTACTCTCTTGTGATGAATTGAATTTCCCTCTTGAAGTTATCTTATCGGATTGAGTCTTTATTTGAGAACACTTGATGTATGTCTTGCCGTGTTTATCTGTGGTGACAATGGGATATCACGTGTCACTTGATGTATGTTTTGGTGACCAACTTGCGGGTTTCGCCCATGAACCTATGCATAGGGGTTGGCACACGTTTTCTTGACTCTTCGGTAGAAACTTTGGGGCACTCTTTGAAGTACTTTGTGTTGGTTGGATGAATCTAAGATTGTGTGATGCATATCGTATAATCATGCCCACGGATACTTGAGGTGACAACGGATTGTCTAGGTGACATTAGGGTTTTGGTTGATTTGTGTCTTAAGGTGTTATTCTAGTACGAACTCTTTAATAGATCAATCCAAAAGAATAACTTTGAGGTGGTTTCATACCCTACCATAATCTCTTCGTTTGTTCTCTGTTATTAGTGGCTTTGGAGTGACTCTTTGTTGCATGTTGAGGGATTGTTATATGATCTATCTATGTTATTATTGTTGAGAGAACTTGCACTAGTGAAAGTATGAACCCTATGCCTTGTTTCCTATCATTGCAATACCGTTTATGCTCACTTTTATCATTAGTTACCTTGCTGTTTTTATATTTTCAGATTACAAAAACCTATATCTACCATCCATATTGCACTTGTATCACCATCTCTTTGCCGAACTAGTGCACCTATACAATTTACCATTGTATTGGGTGTGTTGGGGACACAAGAGACTCTTTGTTATTTGGTTGCAGGGTTGTTTGAGAGAGACCATCTTCATCCTACGCCTCCCATGGATTGATAAACCTTAGGTCATCCACTTGAGGGAAATTTGCTACTATCCTACAAACCTGTGCACTTGCAGGCCCAACAACGTCTACAAGAAGAAGGTTGTGTAGTAGACATCAAGCTCTTTTCTGGCGCCGTTGTCGGGGAGGCTAGGTAAGCGGTACTCACACCCCGTCAACTAAGCTCTTTTCTAGCGCCGTTGCCGAGAGGTGAGTGCTTGAAGGTATATCTTTAGATCTTGCAATCGAATCTTTTTGTTTCTTGTTTTATGACTAGTTTAGTTTATAAAAGAAAATTACAAAAAAATGGATTTGAGTTTGCCTCATACGCTTCATCTTTTTAATATCTTTCGCGAGTATGATGGAAAGGAAAATTGTGCTCAAGTGCTAGAAGAAGAATGCATTAAAATGCTTGGTACTAAATCTTTGAATGATGAGCATGATTACAATGTTGTTAGTATGAACTCTTTGAATATCCATAGTACTAATGATGATTGCACTAGTTATGATGAAAATGTCTCCTATAAGCATGTTGATTTTTGTGGAGTGCATGTTTGCATGAACACACCAAATAGGGAAGATATATATTGCAAGAGGCATAAGCATTTAGAAAATAAATGGTTGCAAGAAAGGCTAGATGTGAGTGCAAAATTTAAAATTCCCTTTGCCATACTTGTGAACTTTGCAATGAACGTGGTCATTTACATCTCCAATGCAAATTGTTTCATGACCGAATCGTGTCCAAAAATTGTGATGATTTGATTTCCCTTGCACATTATAATGAACTTAGTTTGCTTTTGGGTTATGAAGAGTTGAAACGTTTAACTAAGCCTATTCTAGAATTTAATCTCGAGCATTTCCTTGATATTGATCTAGAAAAGATTTATATGTTTTGTGCGGAGAATTGCATTGAAAATCCTTATATTGCCAATTACCTAAAGAAAAGAAAAAAAATAGAAGATGATGAGAATACTAATGAAAGGGAAGAGACTTCCCAATATCCTCCTATTATTTCTTATGATGAATCAGGTAACGAGGAGGTGCTTTCTATTCAACCAATCTCGTCAATAAGGAGCTCAAAGAGGAAGGTTGAACCCACACATAATGTGAAGTAGAAAAATAAAAGAAGGAGCAACAAAGGTACAAAGGTATCCCTCCCAAATGATGTTGCTCCTACTACTCATTGTGATGATGATAATTGCTATACTATTGGTGCTATCCATACTATTAATGATGAGAGTGATTATGCTTATGATATGAAAAGGCCCAAGCTTGGGGAAGCTATGTTTGATGAGGATGAAATATTTGAGAACATATTTGCTGAAATTAATGTTTGTCCCAAGCTTGGGGATGCTATGTTTAATGAAGATGATATTTTTAGCATCCCAGGTTTTGATATGCAAAGTTGTTATGATGATAGCATGCCTCTTACCTATGATGATTATATTGATGAAAGTGGGTTTGGAAGAGTGTCAACTTTAGGAAGTAGTGATCCCACTATTTTGGAGGATGTTGAATTTTATTGTGATGAATACGAAAGTGGATTTGGAAGAGTGTCAACTTTATTTAGTGATTCCACTATCTTGGGAGAGGTTTCAATCGATTATGATGAGAACGAAGTTGCTACTTATGATGATTATTGGGATGAAACTTATGCTATAAAGAGTAGTGATGATTATATTTACAAATCTTGTCATGATTATGATTACCCTTTTTCTGAACATTACTCTTTTAATGTGGAAACAATTTTTAGTGTTCAAGTCTCTTATGATACTCCCACTATTCCGAATGAGAAGAATTGTGCTTATGTGGAGAGTAGTAATTTTTCTATGTTTGTAGATAATGAAAAGAATGTTTTAGGTGCTGGTTATATTGTTGAATTCATTCATGATGCTACTGAAAATTATTATGAGGGAGGAATATATGCTTGTAGGAATTGCAATAATATCAAGTTTCCCCTCTATGTGCTTAAAATCCTGAAGCTATGCTTGTTTTACCTTCCTATGCTAGTTGATTATTGTTCCCATAAGTTGTTTGCTCACAAAATCCCTATGCATGGGAAGTGGGTTAGACTTAAATGTGCTAGTCATATTCTTCATGATGCTCTATTTATGTTTCAATTCTTATCTTTTATGTGAGCATCATTGTCATGATCATGCCTAGCTAGAAAGGCATTAAAGAAAAGCGCTTGGGAGACAACCCAATTTATCCATATTGTTTTTGTGTGTCCACATGATTATGCTACTGTAGTAATCATGTTTTATAGCTTTTGTTTCAATAAAGTGCCAAGTAAGACCTTTAGGATAGCTTATGGTGATAGTTGTGTTGATCCTGCTGAAAATCAGAAACTTTTTCACCCAGTAAATTAGTTTTTTTAATTCACAGGAACGTGATTATGATCTGATTCCTTTTTCTATGGATTTTTACACAAATTTCTTAGGACTTCCTAATTTGGTAGGATTTTTGGAGTTCCAGAAGTATACGTTTGATACAGATTACTACAGACTATTCTGTTTTTGACAGATTCTGTTTTCTATGTGTTGTTTACTTATTTTGATGAAACTATGAGTAGTATCGGAGGGTATGAGCCATATATAAGTTGGAGTACAGTAGATATTACACCAATATGAATTTAGAATTAGTTAATTACAGTACCTAAGTGGTGGTTTTATTTTCTTATACTAACGGAGCTTACAAGTTTTCTGTTGAGTTTTGTGTTGTGGAGTTTTCAAGTTCTGGGTAAAGATACGATGGACTATGGAATAAGGAGTGGCAAGAGCCTAAGCTTGGTGATGCCCAAGGCACCCCAAGGTAATATTCAAGGACAACCAAGAGCCTAAGCTTGGGGATGCCCCGGATGGCATCCCCTCTTTCGTCTTCGTTCATCGGTAACTTTACTTGGAGCTACTTATTCGCCACATGATATGTGTTTTGCTTGGAGCGTCATTTTCTCTTGTTAGTATTTGCTTGCTGTTATTTATAATAATGTTTTGCATCTTTAGTTTCAATAAAAATGTCAAGAATAGCCTTTACCATGCTTATTTTGCTACTATACATGTTGCTGTTTCAAAATAGAAAGTTTACGGCTGTTGCAAAAATTCCCTAGAAAAGTCAGAGAATGATATAATGTTGAAACCTTTTGCATAATGAGCTCTGATAAATTTAATACAGTGTTAATTGTATCTCATAATTGTTGGAGTTAGGGAAGTATTGATACTCTTGCATTCTTTACAGACTATACTGTTTTGGCAGATTGCTGTTATGTTTGCATTGTTTGCATATGTTTGCTTGTTTAGTGATTCTATTTGAGAATAGGAGTATTAAATATGCAGAGGCATTTAGTATGCAATATTGAATAATAATTTTAGTGATTTTTTACAGTAGAAAATGATAAGGTTTTGCATTGGTTTATACTAACCTATCTCACGAGTTCTTGTTGAGTTTGTTGTGGATGAAGCTTTTGAGAAATAGAGAAACCATGATATGAGAGAAATTAAGGAGACACAAAAGTTCAAGCTTGGGGATGCCCAAGGCACCCCAAGATAATATGTCAAGAAATCTCAAGCATCTAAGATTGGGGATGCCCTGGTAGGCATCCCACCTTTCTTCTTCAACAACTATCGGTTAGTATCGGTTGAGCCTAAGTTTTTGCTTCTTCACATGAGTTGTGCTATCCTTGCAATGTCATTTTATTTTGTTTTGCTTGATGTTTGAATACAATACCAAGATCTAAAATTCCTTGATGTTAGAGAGTCTTCACATAGTTGCACAATTATTCGACTACTCGTTGATCTTCACTTATATCTTTTGGAGTAGTTTGTCATTTGCTCTAGTGCATCACTTATATCTTTTAGAGCATGTCGGTGGTTATATTTTGTAGAAATTGCTAGTCTCTCATGCTTCACTTATATTATTTTGAGAGTATTTTAGAACAGCATGGTATTTGCTATGGTTACAAAGTTGGTCCTAGAATGGTAGGCATCCAAGTTGGGTATAATAAAAACTATCATAGAAAGTGAATTGGATGCTATGATCAATTTGATACTTGATAATTGTTTTGAGATATGGAGGTAGTGATATTAAAGTCATGCTAGTTGAGGTGATTATGAAAAATGCCTGTGTTGAGGTTTGTGATTCCCGTAGCATGCACGTATGGTGAACCACTTTGTGATGAAGCTGGAGCACAATTTTATTTATTGATTGTCTTCCTTATGAGTGGCGGTCGGGGACGAGCGATGGTCTTTTCCTACCAATCTATCCCCCTAGGAGCATGCGCGTATTGCTTTGTTTTTGACGACTTCTAGATTTTTGCAATAAGTATATGAGTTCTTTTGACTAATGTTGAGTCCATGGATTATACGCACCCTCACTCTTCCACCATTGCTAGCCTCTCTTGTGCCGCGCAACTTTCGCCGGTACCATACACCCACCATATACCTTCCTCAAAACAGCCACCATATACCTTCCTCAAAACAGCCACCATACCTACCTATTATGGCATTTCCATAGCCATTCCGAGATATATTGCCATGAAACTTTCCACCGTTCCATATGACACGCATTACCTTTGTTATATTGCTCTTTGCATGATCATGTAGTTGACATCGTATTTGTGGCAAGGCCACCTTCATAATTTTCATACATGTCGCTCTTGATTCATTGCATATCCGATACATCACGGAGGCATTCATATAGAGTCATATCTTGTTCTAGCTTTGAGTTGTAATTCTTGAGTTGTAAATCCATAAAACTGTGATGATCTTCATTATTAGAGCATTGTCCCAGTGAGGAAAGGATGATGGAGACTATGATTCCCCCACAAGTCAGGATGAGACTTCGTACTTTACAAAAAGAAAAAAAAAGAGAAATGCCAAAAAGAAAAAAAGAAAGGCCAAAGAAAAAAAAGAGAAAAGGAAAAAAAAGAAAAAGAAAAAAAATAAAATGAGAGAAAAAGAGAGAAGGGACAATGCTACTATCTCCTTTTCCACACCCGTGCTTCAAAGTAGCACCATGATCTTCATGATAGAGAGTCTCCTATGTTGTCACTTTCATATACTAGTGGGAACTTTTCATTATAGAACTTGGCTTGTATATTCCAATGATGGGCTTCCTCAAAATGCCCTAGGTCTTCGTGAGCAAGCAAGTTGGATGCACACTCACTTAGTTTCTTTTGTTGAGCTTTCATATATTTATAGCTCTAGTGCATCCGTTGCATGGCAATACCTACTCACTCACATTGATATCTATTAATGGGCATCTCCATAGCACGTTGATACGCCTAGTTGATGTGAGACTATCTTCTCCTTTTTGTCTTCTCCACAACCACCATTCTATTCCACATATAGTGCCATGTCCATGGCTCACGCTCATGTATTACGTGAAAGTTGAAAAAGTTTGAGATTAATAAAGTATGAAACAATTGCTTGGCTTGTCATCGGGGTTGTGCATGATTGAATACTTTGTGTGATGAAGATAGAGCAACAACGAGACTATATGATTTTGTAGGGATAGCTTTCTTCGGCCATGTTATTTTGAGAAGACATGATTACTTTGATTAGTATGCTTGAAGTATCACTATTTCTTATGTCAATATGAACTTTTATTTTGAATCATCTGGATCTGAACATTCATGAACCAATAAAGAAAATTACATTGAGAATTACGCTAGGTAGCATTCCACATCAAAAATTCTATTTTTATCATTTACCTACTCGGGGACGAGCAGGAATTAAGCTTGGGGATGCTTGATATGTCTCCAACGTATCTATAATTTTTTATTGTTCCATGCTATTGTATTACCCCTTTTGGATGTTTATGGGCTTTATTTTACACATTTATATCATTTTTGGGACTAACCTACTAACCGGAGGCCCAACCCATATTGCTGATTTATTGCCTGTTTCAGTATTTTGAAGAAAAGGAATATCAAACGGAGTCCAAACGGAATGAAACCTTCGGCAACATGATTTTTAGAAAGATTATGATCCAGGAGACTTGGAGTGCAAGCCAGCGGAGCATCGAGGGAGCGACGAGACAGGGGGGCGCCCTACCCTCTCGTGGGCCCCTCGAGGCTCCCCCGACCGATTTCTTTTGCCTATATAAGCCTACGTACCCTAAAAACATCGATAATCAAGATAGATCGGGAGTTCCACCGCCGCAAGCCTCTGTAGCCACCAAAAACTACTCGGGAGCCCGTTCCGGCACCCTGCCGGAGGGGGAACCCATCACCGGTGGCCATCGTCATCATCCCGACGCTATCCATGACGAGGAGGGAGTAGTTCACCCTCGGGGCTGAGGGTATGTACCAGTAGCTATGTGTTTGATCTCTCTCTCTCTCTCTCTCTCTCTCGTGTTCTCTCTATGGCACGATCTTGATGTATCGCGAGCTTTGCTATTATAGTTGGATCTTATGATGTTTCTCCCCCCTCTACTCTCTTGTGATGAATTGAATTTCCCTCTTGAAGTTATCTTATCGGATTGAGTCTTTATTTGAGAACACTTGATGTATGTCTTGCCGTGTTTATCTGTGGTGACAATGGGATATCACGCGCCACTTGATGTATGTTTTGGTGACCAACTTGCGGGTTCCGCCCATGAACCTATGCATAGGGGTTGGCACACGTTTTCTTGACTCTTCGGTAGAAACTTTGGGGCACTCTTTGAAGTACTTTGTGTTGGTTGGACAAATCTGAGATTGTGTGATGCATATCGTATAATCATGCCCACAGATACTTGAGGTGACAATGGAGTATCTAGGTGACATTAGGGTTTTGGTTGATTTGTGTCTTAAGGTGTTATTCTGGTACGAACTCTTTAATAGATCGATCCAAAAGAATAACTTTGAGGTGGTTTCGTACCCTACCATAATCTCTTCGTTTGTTCTCCGCTATTAGTGGCTTTGGAGTGACTCTTTTTTGCATGTTGAGGGATTGTTATATGATCTATCTATGTTATTATTGTTGAGAGAACTTGCACTAGTGAAAGTATGAACCCTATGCCCTGTTTCCTATCATTGCAATACCGTTTAAGCTCACTTTTATCATTAGTTACCCTGCTGTTTTTATATTTTCAGATTACAAAAACCTATATCTACCATCCATATTGCACTTGTATCACCATCTCTTCGCCGAACTAGTGCACCTATAAAATTTACCATTGTATTGGGTGTGTTGGGGACACAAGAGACTCTTTGTTATTTGGTTGCAGGGTTGTTTGAGAGAGACCATCTTCATCCTACGCCTCCCACGGATTGATAAACCTTAGGCCATCCACTTGAGGGAAATTTGCTACTGTCCTACAAACTTGTGCACTTGCAGGCCCAACAACGTCTACAAGAAGAAGGTTGTGTAGTAGACATTAGCTTTGTGTACTAACCGATGGTCTTTGTGAGAGTTCTATGTGGGGTTAGGTTTGCTTCCATGGGCTTGCGTCAAGAGGAAGATCACATACAACCCATGGAGGATGACATCAAATCAAGTTTGTGTTGTGCAAGTTCAAGTGGAGCATCACGAACAATTCATGCTTGTAGCTTGCCTTCCATTATGGTATCAATGGACTTGTGAAGATGTGCCAATGAGTGTGTGACCCATAGTGTAGTATGGGGGAGTGAGGGAGTCCTGGACTAGGGGGTGTCCGGACAGCCGGACTATCATCGTCCGCCGGACTCCAAGACTACGAAGATACAAGATTGAAGATTCCGTCCCGTGTCCGGATGGGACTTTCCTTGGCGTTGAAGGCAAGCTTGGCGATACGGATATGTAGATCTCCTACCATTGTAACTGACTCTGTGTAACCCTAGCCTCCTCCGGTGTCTATATAAACCGGAGGGCTTTAGTCCGTAGGACACAACATACATTACAACAATCATACCATAGGCTAGCTTTAGGGTTTAGCCTCCTTGATCTTGTGGTAGATCCACTCTTGTACTACCCATATCATCAATATTAATCAAGCAGGACGTAGGGTTTTACCTCCATCGAGAGGGCCGAACACAGGTAAAACATCATGTCCTCGTCTCCTATTACCATCCGCCTAGACGCACAGTTTGGGACCCCCTACCGAGATCCGCCGGTTTTGACACCGACATTGGTGCTTTCATTGAGAGTTCCTCTGTGCCGTCACCGATAGGCTCGATGGCATCTTCAACCAACAACGCTGCCCAGGGTGAGACTTTTCTCCCCGGACAGATCTTCGTATTTGGCGGCTTCACTCTGCAGGCTAATTCGCTTGGCCATCTGGAGCAGATCAAAAGCTACGCCCCTGGCCGTCAGGTCAGATTCGGAAGTCTAAACTTCACGGCCGACGTCCGCGGAGACTTGATCTTCGACGGGCTCGAGCCACAGCCAAGCGAGCCGCACTATAACGATGGGCATGATCTAGCTCTGCTGCCGAATAGTGCCTTGGTGGCCGCACACGAATCCGCTTCGGCCATTAGTCCGGAGCCGATCGCCCAGATCGAGGATCGGTGGATAGACACCGCCTTGGGGGCTTCAACTTCCACGGCGATGGAGCTGAACACTAATCTTGTCCCTCGCGAAACTCGTGATTCCGAGGTGCCGGACTCCTTGCCGGACTCCAGACCTCCCATGCCCCTACCAACCGAGTCGGATTGGGCGCCGGTTATGGAATTCACCGCCGCGGACATCTTCCAATACTCGCCTTTTGGCGACATCCTGAATTCGCTAAAGCATCTCTCGTTATCGGGAGAGCCCTGGCTGGACTATGGCCAGGATGGTTGGGATACGGACGATGAAGAAATTCAGAGCCCACCCACCACCCACTTTGTAGCCACTGTTGACGATCTAACCGACATGCTAGACTACGACTCCGAAGACATCGACGCTATTTGGTGACGATGCCGGAGACGAACAGGAACCAGCGCCTATGGGGCACTGGAAGACCACCTCGTCATACGACATATATATGGTGGACACCCCAAAAGACGGGGACGATGAAGAAACAGCGGAGGCAGATTCTTTAAAGAAACAGCCCAAGCGCCGGCGTCAGCGGCGCTGCTCTAAATCCCGCCACAGTAAGAATGGATATTCCGGCACAGGAGATAATAATACCCCAGAAAGTGCCGAAGACAACCCCCTCCAGCAGGACTCAGCGCAGGAGGATGCAGAAGCAAGCCCTCACGAGAGGGCGGTAGACGAGGAGGTTGAGGATTATAACTATATGCCTCCCTCCGAAGACGAGGCAAGCCTCAACGACGATGAATTCGTCGTGCCCGAGGATCCCGACAAACAAGAGCGTTTTAAACGCAGGCTTATCGCCACGGCAAACAGCCTAAAGAAAAAGCAGCAACAGCTTCAAGCTGACCAGGACCTGCTGGCCGATCGATGGACCGAGGTCCTCGCGGCCGAAGAGTATAAACTCGAACGCCCCTCCAAAAGCTATCCAAGACGCAAGCTGCTCCCCCGATTAGAGGAGGAAGCATACATACCTCCATCGCCAGTGCATGATACGGCTGACCGACCACCCCGTGGTCGTGACAGAGAGGCATCCAGGCCCCCAACCAAGGCCGTACCCTGGCATCGCTCCAAAAGTACGAAGCCAAGAGGGAACGCGCGGACTTGCGAGATATATTGGAGGACAAAGCAAGGCAATCCAGATCCATCTACGGATCACGTGGGCGCCCACGACCCATGAGCGAATACCGTCGCGCGGATACAATAACCCCGCCGGCTGAACACAGCAGAGAGGCGCTCTCTCGAGCTACGTCATGATATTGCTCAATCTGAGGCGCCAGACACCCGCTATGCTTCACCGACGAAGTAATGGATCATCAAATCACGAAGGGTTTAAACCCGTAAACATCGAATCTTACGATGGCACAACAGACCCCGCGGTTTGGATCGAAGATTATCTTCTCCACATCCATATGGCCCGCGGCGACGATCTCCATGCCATCAAGTATCTCCCACTCAATCTTAAAGGACCAGCTCGGCATTGGCTAAACAGCTTGCCCGCAGAGTCAATTGGGTCTTTGGGAAGACACGGAAGCCGCATTCTCGACAACTTCCGAGGCGCGTAATGCGACCACCGACGCCGATGACCTAAGCCACATCATTCAACAGCCAGACGAATTGGCGGACAATTACGGACACGGTTCTTGACAAAGAAAACCAAATCGCCGACCGTCCGGATGCAGAGGCCCTTGCAGCCTTCAAGCATAACATCCGCGACGAATGGCTAGCCGGCACTGGGACGGGAAAAGCGAAATCTATGGCAGCCCTCACATCATTAATGACCCGCTGCGGCGGAGAGGATAGCTGGCTAGCTCGCAGCAACAATCTCCGTAATAATTCGGCGGTCCGGATACTAAGGATAACAACGGCAGGTCACGTCGAAATAAAAACAAACGCCGCATTAACGGCGATTTATAAGGAGGATACGGCGATCAACGCCGGATTCGAGGCTCTAAACCCGTCAACGGAAGAAGCCATTCAAAAGAACCACTCCGGGTCCGTCCAATTTGGACCGAATACTCGACCGCTTATGCGGATACATGGCACCCACGAAAAACTAGCTAATCACACTAATAGAGATTGCTGGGTGTTCAGCAGCGAGCAAGTTAATTGCGAAAACAATGACAAGGGCTAAACAGCACGACGGCGAGGAGGAGACCCGACCGCCGAACGAAGAGAGGATGTAGGGTTTTCCCCACAAGTGCGGACGGTGAACATGATTTACGCAACCCATATACCCGGGAGGGAGAGGAAGCGCGCACTAAGGGGCGTCTATGCGATGGAGCGATCGCCCGAAGTTCAATCCATGGTCCTCTTGTCCGATCACTTTCGATCGAAGAGACCATCCGACCAGCATACGCCATGGCAGATTCGCCGCATTGGTTTTAGACCCAATCGTCGATGGATTTCACCTCACGAGAGTCGATGGACGGCGGTAGTAACTGAACCTGCTTTATCGAGGATACGGGCGCAAAATGGGCATAGACCCTCAAGGATTAAACCTACAAAGACAACCTTTAAAGGTGTCATACCAGTGTGGAAGCCAAGCGTACATGCTCGGTAACACCGAAGTGGTCTTCGATCCGGACAATTTCGAGCGAGGAGTTAATCTTGACATAGCCCGTTCGCAGCGGCTATCACGCTCTGCTTTCGGACGAACGCGTTTGCAAAATTCAACGCGTGCCGCATTATGCATACCTCAAGCTCAAGATGCCAGCCCTCATGGAGTCATCACGGTCAACGGGAATATGGAACGCTCCCTCCGAACGGAGGAACATACAGCGGCTCTCGCAGCAGAAGTATAGAGTAGCCTCTTAAGGCAATTCTCGAGTCCGGCCGTTAAACGGCCAGATACAGCAAAACGCACCTGAAGCAATACCAACCAAGATCACCTGGCGCGATCAGAGCACGCGTAGCAATGCGGCCCTAACCCCCGCCCGCGCGTGATTGCAAGAATAACCCTCCGCGTACATCATTACGCTTTGGAGATACCATGGGCGCAGGGGAAGGGGCACGATCGCAATGGACCCAGAGTGCGTTCGACCACACCAGGGGCTCGCAAGTGTGCCCCCCTTTATTATTATTATTTTCCTTCTTTGTGTACACAGGACTCCTTTAACCGGAGGCCCTGTCCGGCGGTGAACCTGCCGAACTCATGATGCAACAACCAGGGAAGAAAGAAGGTTGCGACGAACACTCAGGTGGTCTCAATTACGAGCATTAAATTCGATTATATACACCAAGTCCCTAGCTCACCCCTGGAGGGGGACGTGTTTAATTAGTCCAAATCCCTTGCTTACCACACTATTTGTATCAGTCCGCACTCATAGCAGACTTTCTTTCATAAATAATGCAGCACCTTTTTGACTGCAATTACATTAATTTTTACATATATATGCTCATTACATGACATCTTGCACCCGTATATTTTGGTACGGCCTAATACACTAGGGGCTTATGTTCCCCACATTATGGTGTGATAAGTCCGAACACTTTCATAAGTGCGGCACCCCGAACTTATAGCATTATATGAATCGGCTCGAATCATGTCTTGGGTCAATAGTTGGGTTTGCGGCTCCCACGTTTTGGTGCCTTACGCCCGTTCGCCGGCTAAGGTGGCACTGGAGAACCACTGCGATTGCGCCCGGTTGAGCAGGCGGCGCCTCGATGGAGAAAGCTAAAACTGACCGGCATGATAAGGCGAGAGATTGGTCGCTGTTCGAGAGGTTTTTGGGTCCTTAAAGACTCACGCCGCTTGAGCGAAGTTCGGACCATGTCCAAGCGAAAGCGTGGATAGCGCCCGGATTGACCTTCCGAATACCGGGGCTTCACTAAATTTAAAATTATAGAATTCTATGGCTAAGTGAGAGTGTTCAAGCATTATAAGTCCGGTCGCCTTGTTCGTTGTGTTGAGCGCCTCCCTAGATGGACCCAAAAATGGAACAAGAGTGCTCAAGTTTATCCCGAACACCCCAGCACTCGTGGCTTGGGGGCTGAAGCCAACGACTTGCCATATCTCAGATTTTATAAACGGTCGCGCAGAAGGTAATATTTTAAATTAAAACAAGCGTTGCTCATGGCGCATATGAACGAAGTTTTCAGCGCACAGGATAATACATAGCTAGTTCACTCAAAGATTACATTTCTAGGGCACTCATCCGCAATATCGCGGGCTCCCTTGAGACAGTTTTATAATACATTTCAGCGTGCGATACTCCTTGCCCGTGGCGGTGGGTCCGTGAAGCTTCTCGCATCCAACCTGCCCCAATGCATCTTTAATGCGGGCAAGGGCCCGACGAGCACCTTCAATACTGGTGGAGCGCTTGATGACCTCCACCCGTGGGCATGCATCCACCAGCCGCCGCTTGACGAGGCTGAAGTAGCTACCGAGCATGACCTGTTCGAGCCCACAATGGACTATAAGGCCCTTCATGGCCTCTTGACTACCTTAGGAGTTCGACCACTGCTTCACCTGGTCGCTTGGGGGCACGGATGGCGGCCTCGGCATCGAGACCGAAGACCTTCTCCATCGAGCTCCCCTCCTCGCCACGATAGAATGCAGTGGCATCGGACACACTACGCGGCAGATCTGCAAACACCCCTGGAGAGCACCGAATGCGGGTAAGTGTCAGGTAGTTTACATTAACATGCTTGCTTTGCATGAAAAATGCCTTACCCGCCGCTATATTCTTTACATCTTCAACCTCCTGAAGGGCCTTACGGGCCTCGGCCTTGGCGGACTTGGCACTTTCGAGAGCCGAGGCAAGCTCGGACTCTCGAGTCTTGGAGTCACGCTCCAAACTCTCATGCTTCTCCATGAGAGCCTGGAGCTCTTGCCGCACTTCCGCCACCCGTGCCTCCTACTTTTCTCGCTCCGCCCGTTCCGCGGCCGCACTGCGTTCGGCCGCGGACACAGCCTCCTTCAGGGCTGCCACCTCGTTCGTGGCCCCTGCAATACCCATATTATCCTTGTTAATTTTATTGCAACCAAAATCCTTTTCCGTAAGGTGACTATTCAAAGCGGTGTTACTCACCTTCTTTGTCCTCGAGCTGCTTCTTGACATGGCCGAGCTCTTGCTCGGACCGCTCAAGATCCTGCTTCAACACATCGACCTCTGCCGTCAGTGCGGCAGAGGTCAGCAGCGCAGCCTGCAAACCCATATTGACATATTTTAAGCAACCCTGCGTATATCTTGTTAGATCCTCAGTCCGGCTTTTCTTTCCGAACACCGAACTGAGCATCAGGGGCTATTGTCTATGCGGTATTACATTACATAACTTTAACTTCTTACCTCAAAGCCTGTTAGAAGGCTGCTGCAGGCTTCGGTCAGCCCGCTCTTGGCAAGCTGAACCTTTTGAATCACCGCACTCATGATAGTGCGATGTTCTTCCTCGATGGAAGCATCTTTAAGCGCCTCCAACAAGTTATCCGGCGCCTCCGGTTGGACGGAGGTCGCCGGTGTCACGGTCTTGCCCTTCTTTCGAAGGGGCCGCCCGCCGGACTCTGGAACCACTGCGGGTTCCGATGTAGAGTCCGGCACAAAGTCCGGGAGGCAGCCTAACGGCGCCTCCGGAGCCTCCTCCTGATGGGTCCCTCTCTGGGATCCCACCTCGGCGTCCTCGGCGGCGCGGGGGGTAGAGGCGGTCGGAAGTGAATCCACATCCGACGGGGCCAACGACCCGCTCGATGAAGCGGGGAGATCATCATCGACCGGACTACGGACAGAACGCGGCATTAGAAGGACACTACGCGACACGAAAGAAATTGCATATCAAGGATCCGGATACTTACGATCTTGCCGGACGCCTGGCCCTTGGAGGCCACTCATCTTCGCCAACGGTGGTGTTGGCGAAACTGTCCGGGGGGATAGTCCTCCCCCTCTTGGACCCTTCGGCCTCCCCTATTGGGGAAGCCTTCCTCTTCTTCTCTCCCTCCTCCAGGAGAGAGTCCTCCTCCTCGTCGTCGTCTTCGGGGGAGGAGTCCGCCTCGTCGTCGGACGCCTGATTGCGGGAAGTCTTTCGAGTCCACGCGGCCACCTTCTTGGCCTTCTTCTCCGGCACCACGTGCGGTGCCGGAACCAGCAGCCCTGCTAAACGGGCGTCCACTGGGTCTTCCGGCATGGGAGCTGGGCTGATAAGCTGCTTGGCCTTCTCCATCCATTCCTGTCAAAGGAAAAGATGAAACCCTCTGAGAATCAATTTGATTACCACAAGTGTCCCGTAACGGGGTTGAATCACTTACCTCGTCAGCCGGATGCTGCGAGCGAAATCCGCGATCTTCCGTCGCGGATGCGGGGGCTTCGGCGCCCTTAACCATCACCCTCCAGGCACCTTCGTATGTCATATCGAAGAGCCCGCTTAGCGCCTGGTGCTGTTCCGGATTGAACTCCCACAGATTGAATGCCCGTTCTTGGCATGGGAGAATCCGGTGGATGAGCATGACTTGGACCACGTTGACGAGCCTGAGCTTATTGCTCACCAGCTTCTGGATGCAGGCTCGGAGTCCCGTCACCTCCTTCGGATTGCCCCACAACAAGCCCTTCTCTTTCCAGGAGGTGAGCTGCGTGGGGACGCCAGATCTAAACTCCGGGGCCGCCGCCCATGTGGGCTTTGCGGCTCGGTGATGTAGAACCACCCCGATTGCCACCCCTTGACGGAGTCCACGAAGGCCCTTCGAGCCAAAGGGCGTTGGGCAATTTACCCAACATGGCGCCTCCGCATTCCGCTTGCGTGCCATTCACAACCTTCGGCTTGACGTTGAAGGTCTTGAGCCACAGGCCGAAGTGGGGTCGGATGCAGAGGAAGGCCTCGCACATGACGATAAACGCCGAGATGTTGAGGATGAAGTTCGGCGCCAGATCATGGAAATCCAGGCCGTAGTAAAACATGAGCCCCCGGACGAATGGGTGGAGTGGGAAGCCCAGTCCGCGGAGGAAGTGGGGAAGGAAGACGACCCTCTCATGGGGCCCAGGGGTAGGGATGAGCTGCCCCTCATCGGGCAGCCGATGCGCGATATCGCCGGAGAGGTATCCGGCGCTGCGCAGCTTGGTGATGTGCTCCTCCTTAACGGTGGAGGCCAACCATTTGCCTCCCGCTCCGGACATATCCGGAGAAGGTCGAGACGAGATGCGCGAGCTTGGGCGTTGGAGCTTGAGCGCGCGGATATGGATAATCAAAGGAGGAAGAAGGCGTAGGTGAGAAGGTAAATCCTTATCCCTTATATATAGGCGGACGAAAAACTGTGCGTCCCCCCACCGGCCTGATAAAACTCGCTTATCTCCCAAGCGCCACCATCAATGGCGCGGTTGGGTTACCCACGTCCGTATTGATAGGAATCCCGGAATAAGGGGAACACGATCTCTGCTTCGACAAGACGTGCCAAGGAAACCGCTTCGCTAAATGTGCTGAGGTGGTATAGTAAAAAACGATTCAAACAAGGGCTTGGTAGCGGTGTGATGTCACACCGCATAATACGTCAGCAGATTGGACTGGTGTACATTTTATTCTCTCTACGGTGGAATGTGGAATTTATTTTGCAGAGCCGGACACTATCCTGGTGTTCATAATCTTCTCTGGATTATTCAAGGGAGGAACCCGCCTTGCAATGCCGAACAATGTGCGCCGGACTTATCGTCATTGAAGCCTGGTTCGAGGACTCTTGAGGAGTCTGGACTAGGGGTGTCCGGACAGCCGGACTATCATCGTCCACGGACTCCAAGACTACGAAGATACAAGATTGAAGACTCCGCCCCGTGTCCGGATGGGACTTTCCTTGGCGTGGAAGGCAAGCTTGGCGATACGGATATGTAGATCTCCTACCATTGTAACCAACTCTGTGTAACCCTAGCGTCCTCAGGTTTCTATATAAACCGGAGGGCTTTAGTCCGTAGGACACAACATACATTACAACAATCATACCATAGGCTAGCTTTAGGGTTTAGCCTCCTTGATCTCGTGGTAGATCCACTCTTGTACTACCCATATCATCAATATTAATCAAGCAGGACGTAGGGTTTAACCTCCATCGAGAGGGCCCGAACCTGGGTAAAACATCGTGTCCCTCGTCTCCTGTTACCATCCGCCTAGACGCACAGTTCGGGACCCCCTACCCGAGATCCGCCGGTTTTGACACCGACAGGGAGCAATCAACTAGTCTTCATCGAGCGAATGCAATCAAGAAAGGTGGTCCAACTTGAGGGAGTCAAGATCGTCCTCATCTAGCTCAAGTGGACTTCATGCAAAGGAAAGGTTTGCCCTTGATAGGTTTTAAATTTTACCGGTCTCATGGTGATAGTTTGGAGACCGGGTTATAGGATCGATAGCCGTACTATCAAGGGGGGCTCTCAAGTGAGTAGCTTGATCATATCATTCATCAAGAGCTCAAACCATTGCATCCTTGCATCATCTTTCTTGATTCTTATTTGTTATGTCTTTTGAGGTTTTAGAGCTTGTGGTTATCTCCGTGAAAATCTCTAGTACTTCGAAAATGGATTTCATATGCCTCTTCTATTGCGTTTTTGGTGTTGGAGGTTTTACCGGTCTTATTTGAGGAAGGGTTCTCACC
The DNA here is from genome assembly GCA_021437245.1 of Aegilops speltoides. Lineage (NCBI taxonomy): Eukaryota > Viridiplantae > Streptophyta > Magnoliopsida > Poales > Poaceae > Aegilops > Aegilops speltoides. The sequence goes on along the minus strand of CM038141.1, from coordinate 309,538,769 downwards.
ATTTTCTCTTGGGCCTTTTCAAATTTCCTTCTTATTGTTATTTCTATCCAGATTGTGTTAGCCCTTGTCGCTCGCTTTCCAACGAACTTGGTTTCATCGAATTTGGAATCCGTTTATAGAAGTTGTGGCAGTTTTGGTGTTCTGAAAAGGCTGCAGCGGTACTACCGCAGACAGGAGCGGATGTAATTTTTTACTACCACTCCAGAGCGGTACTACCGCGGCTACTACAGCGGTACTACCGCTCTGGACCAAATACTTGTCACAAGTCCAACAATGGTAGGCACGGATGTATTTTTTTAGTACCACTCGCAAGCAGTAGTACCGCTACCCTTTGAGGTAGTACTGCTACCCCTAGCGGCAGTACTGTGAGGTCGAGCGGTGTACCGCTCTATGTGGGCTGTGAGCATAACGGTTGGATTTTTCCCCACCTATAAAAGGGCGTCTTCTTCCCTAATGAACCTTATCCTTTGAGCTCGTGTTCTTCCCCCATTGTCGACCTTCCTCGAGCTTGCTAACTCTCAATCCCTCCAATGATTCTTGCAAGTTCTTGAGGGAAAAGAGAGCGGAGATCTAGATCCATGTTTCCACCAATCACTTTCTCCTCTAAGTGAGGGGAACCCCTTGGATCTAGATCTTGGAGTTCTTCGTGTTCTTCTTTCGTTCTTCCTCTCATTTTCCTCCCTAGCATTAGTTGCTTTGGTGGGATTTGGGAGAGAAGGACTTGGGCACTTCGTGTGCCCTTGCCATTGCATTTGGTGCATCGGTTTGAGTTCTCCACGGTGATACGTGGAAGTGAAGTTTGAGAAGCTTATTACTCTTGGGTATTTGGGCACCCTAGAGCTTGTTCCTCTTGGGTGCCTTGGCGCCCTAGATGGTTGGTGTTGTTCGAAGCTCAATCATTGTGGTGTAAAGCTCCAGACAGCGTCGGGGTCTCCAATTAGGTTGTGGAGATCGCCTGAGCAATTTGATGGTACAGTGACCGCCCCAAGGGTTGCCAAAGTGTCTGAGTTCGGTGACTGCCCCAAGGGTTGCCATTTGTGCGGGTTCGGTGACCGCCCTCAAGGGTCCCTTAGTGGAATCACGGCATCTTGCATTGTCGAGGCGTGAGGAGATTCTGATTGCCCTAGTGGCTTCTTGGGGAGCATTGTGCCTCCACACCACTCCAAACGGAGATTAGCATCCACAAGGGTGTGAACTTCGGGATACATCATCGTCTCCGCGTGCCTCGGTTATCTCTTACCCGAGCCCTTTACTTATGCACTTTACTTTGTGGTAGCCATATTGTTCTTTGTCATATATCTTGCTATCACATAGTTACTTATCTTGCTTAGCATAAGTTATTGGTGCACATAGGTGAGACTAGTTGTTGTAGGTTTTGTGATTGACAAATTAACCGCTAGGTTTATTCCGCATTTGTTCAAGGCTAAATTGTAATTATTTTAAAGCGCCTATTCACCCCCCTCTAGGCGACATCCATGATCTTTCAATTGGTATCAGAGCCTCATCTCTCTTTGTTAGGATTAACCGCCTAGAGAGTAAAGATGTCACTTAGGGGATTAGGATTCTCTGACACTATTAGTTTCGATGGCACAAATTTTGATGTTTGGATAATTCACATGCTTAATCTCTTTAGGGTCATGGACCCAAATTTAGAGCGAATTGTAGATATGGGTTTTTCTCCTCCAAATGATCCTCAAATATTATCTTTAGAGTAATAGAAAAACTCTTATCTCAATGCTCAAGCTTCTAATGTGCTTTTCGATGCTTTGAGCAATGTAGTTATATTTCAACTCATGTCGTTCTGGGATGCTCATGAGTTGTGGACAAAGCTTCAAGATAAATATGGTGCATCCAAGATTTGTGGGGATGATTATTCTCCCTCCACCTCCGACCGTGTTGCCTTCTCAACTTCTTCTACTTCACCTACATGTGGATTGACACAAGGTAATGCTATGGTGAGTAGTGTTTGTCATTGCAATGATGATAGCGTGCTTATCGTGGATGACTCTTCATCACTGTCTTGTTGCAATGCTCCATCTTTGGACTTTAACACTTCGTGCACCTTACATGTTTCTCATGCTTGTGTTGATAGTCTGTGCATATCATGTAGAAATTGCTTGACTAAATTTCATGATGATATGCTTGCTATATCTTGTTGGCATGATAAAATGCATGTATTTCCTCGAGTTGTTGTGCTAACAATATAGAGGAAACCCAACACCCCATGGAACAAGATGTGGTCTTGAACGGTGCTTCAAGGGATCCTACATCATCATCTATTGCTTTTTGCCTTATGGCTAAGGCTTCAAAGGTATCTCCTACTTTGAACCCTAATATGTCTCTTGATGATGATGCTAATGGTAATGATGATGAGGATAATGATGAAGAGAATGATAATGTTGCTTCCTTAAAAATTAAGGGAGAAATGATTTTTAAGGCTCTCCATAAGAATAAAATTGCTCGTTCCAACTTCATGGAAATCATGTCCATTTCCATTGAGGGCAAGAAATATATTGAGGAGTTGGAATCTCATCTCGAGGAGCATGAGGTCACCATTGAGAAAATGGAAGGTCACGAGCGTGATTACACTAATGAGATTGCAGACCTCTCTCAAGCTCTTGAACTTGAACAAACCACCAAGGAATCTCTTGCGGAGATTTTTGCTCTAGAATTATCTTGAGTGAAGGAATCTCATGATAGAGCTCCTGAGGTGGCCAATGTTTTTGAAACTAAAAATGCTAAGCTTGAAGTTTCTCATGCTAGACTCCTTGAGGATTTTGAGCACCTCGAAAATGGCTCAAGGGTCATCAAGGGTGAGCTCATCAAACTCACTGAGTCTCATGCCCAACTTGAAGCTTCTTATTTAAAAGAGCTTGCCAAGTTGTCCTCTCCTATTGTTGTAAATGATGATGCTTGTGCTACTAACTCTATTACTTGTGAAGCATCCATTTTGAAGGAGAATGTTGAGCTACGGGCTCAACTTGAGGTGCTATCTAGCAATTATGGGAAATTGGAAGAAAGTCATGAAAAGCTCTCAAGCTCTCATGATGATCTTCTAGTATCCCATAATGTGCTAAAGATAGCTCATGAGGCCATGATTGCTAAGGTAACATCTAGTGAGCCTCATGTGGATACTAGCACTACTTCTAGTCAAAATACTATATTGCCATGTGCTAGTCCTTGTAATTCATCTACTCACAATGTTGGTACATCTTGTGATGAATTTCTTTCCTTGCCTTGTTGCTCTAATTATGAAGCTTATACTTCCTCTAGTACTTGTGTTGAGACTAACCATGTAGAGGAAATCAAAGAGCTCAAGGCCCAAGTCACTTCTTTGAAGAAAGACTTGGAAAAGAGTCATGAAGGGAAATCCACACTTAACAATATCTTGAGTGTGCAAAAATCCCCCAATGACAAAGGTGGACTTGGATTCAACTCCAATAAGAAGAATAAGTCCAAGATGAACAGAAAGAAGGGCCAAGAACAAGTCAAGAATTCGGCCAAGATTGTTTTCTTCAAGTGCAAAGTAGAAGGGCATCATGTTAGATCTTGCTCATTGAAGAAGAAGCCCATTTGTGACAAGCAACAAGGTAAGCGCCACAAGTTCGCTCTCATGCTCAACCTTAAGTTGAAGAAAGGCATCTTCCCAAGAAAACTCAAGCTAATGGTTCTCAAGTTGAGAAATCAAGTGAGAAGAAAGTGAAGAGTAGACGTTGCTACCTATGTCGTGAGAAAGGTCACCTCGCTTCTTCATGCACTAGTGGTAACTTATCCAACCCAATTATTATTGATGATATCTATTCTCTTGGTAAGGATAAGGTTGGAAATGTGTTTGCCAAAGTTGCTGGTACTCAAAGTGGTGTCAAGAAAAGAACCATTTGGGTAGCCAAGCCTATTGTGACTAATCTCTTAGGACCCAACTTGGTTGGAGACCAACTAGCTCAAACTTAATCAATAGGTGTTGTCGGAGGGCATTGGAGAATTGGATACTTTATGAAGAATTAAGGGGACTTCATCATTCTTAGTGTCTCAAGCCAAGTTAATTGGGTTATCAAGTTTCTATACTATATCCAATGTGCCTCCTTCCGGTAACTTGTACTTACATTGTTTACACTAAAAGTTACTTGACTCTTTGCATGTTTTGGCTTTGTTCCTTGCATGTGTTTGTATATGTTGTGCCTCCAATTACTTATCTTGAGTAATCAAGTATGTGTGTGTTGGTTTGCACATCATGTACATGTGTGTCGTACATTGAGCCTTTATGCATCTTGTTTGTATCTTAGTTGGCTCTTGTGAGAGATTAATGGAATATCCCATTATGGGGGAGTGATGTGGTTTGTACACCTCACAATCCTATAAATGTGTGTACATGAGGAATACCATATAGTATTGATATTACAAGATTATCTAGTCGCTATGTGGTATGTCTTCTCATGAGAAATTCAAATTCTAAATAGTCCATTAACTATCTCTCATTGGGTCCTCTTATTACCTCTTGTTAAGTTCTTATTGGTATCACATTATGGGGGAGTAATATGCTATGTGCATATTACAAGCCTAGAAAATGTGTACATTTGAGATATTGTCACCTAGAATTGATATCGTAAATTATCTTGTTCCTAGGTGGCATGTTAGCTCTACAAGTTGCAATTTGCTTGTGTGTGGTGTGAAGATTATGTTGGATATCCTTGCTATCTACCACCGGGAATTATTTCCATTTACTTCTTGTCTTTTCACAATTGGTACTCACTTGTGTGGTAGAATTTATTGATCTTCTTTACATTGGCTTTTGCTTTTATTTGCCTTTTCTCTTGCCAAGGAATGTATCAACTCCCTTTGTCTTCCATACCACTTGTGGATCTTGTTAATTTCTTGATCTTGTCTAGTGTTTTCTAGATATAGTGAAAGTGATGATCCCACCTTGTGCATTTTGTATTCAAATGCAAATTCTCTATAATGCACTAGTCTTTGGGGAGCTATCCTATTTTCTGTAGAACACTCATCTTGCGATCCTTATCAAGTGTGTGTTGGTGGAAGGCAAGCTGTTTTCTTTTTGGTACTTTGTGCCATCATGAAACTTTTTTTTGACTATGTACTGCAAGGCAATAGCCTCACAGTCCTTTATTAATAAATAAAAAGTAAAAGTTACAACTTTACAAATGTACAGAGAAAAGAAAAGATACTTACAAGAAAATTGACTAAGAAAGGTTAGCTATCCAAGACAGAAAACTATCTTTATATTTACATCTAATCCTGTGAGACAAAAGAGAGATGTCATGGATAAAGTTTCTTATCCAAGCTCTAAATGAGGTTTGCTCATTTCTGAAGATCTTCCCATTCCTTTGTATCCAAATATTCCAAGTAGCAGTGAAAACAACCTCAGAGAAAAAAGGGTGACCAAAATCCTTCCTAATTGCTTGAGCCATATCATATGTGGTTTGGTTCGGTTGAACAGTCCAAGAAATCCCAAGATAGTTCCAAACCCTTTGGCTAAAATTGCAAGCAAAGAAAAGATGAGCCCGGTCGTCATGTTGTGCAAGGTTGCATAGCACGCAAGTGTCATCCTGGATGATCCACTGTCGACGTTGCATCATATCCCTGGTGTTCAAACGATCCATTAACAGAAGCCAACCAAAAACTTTTAGCTTTAGCGTGCATGCACACTTCCAAATCCACTTGAATATGGGATCAACCACTAGGTGTGAGAAGCAAGAGTCATAGTATATCTTTGCCATAAAGACTCCAGACTTTGAAGGCCACTTCCAAATGTCCTTGCTCTCACCATCCAGATTGATCAAAGGCAGGAGGGCCTCTAATTGTGTGAATTCTAAGAAGGCCTCCTGCGATAGAGGCAAATGGAAATGATCCAAGATATCAGGCTGCTCTATAAAGTCCTTAACTCTGAGTGCATCATCCACAACAAATGAATGTAGCCTCGGGAAACAGTCGTGCAACAGGACAACACGATTTCCCAGCTGCCAACGGTCAAGCCAAAAAAGCACCGTGTCACCAGCATGAACTTGTGGAACAGCTAGCTTGCAGAATTTGGGATATAAGCGCATGATATCACGCCACCAAAAAGAACCACATATCTGGGTGCTTTGGGGTGGTGACGATGCATAATAAGTGTCCCAAATTAAAGATACCCAAGGCACGTCCACTTTATTGAAGAACTTGAAGAGATGCTTTAGTAGCAAAGTCTCATTTTGGATGGCCAAATTAAGAACACCCAAACCACCAAAACTCTTAGGGCGACAAACTAAATCCCAAGCAGCCAGAGATTGACGTGGACTATCCGTGTTGCCTCTCCATAGACATTGTCTCATGATCCGCTCTAACTGTTGTAAAATGCCCTTTGGGAGAGATAATGTGCACAAAAAATATATTGGCATGGAGCACAACACCGACTGAAGAAGTTGCAGTCGGCTCCCTTGGTTTAGTAAGCATGAAGAGGCAGATAATTGGCGCTCGACACAATCAACCAGAGGCAGCAGATCATAGATGGTAGGCCTAGAAGTTCCCATTGGCAAACCTAGATACATGAAAGGCATCGTCCCAACGTTGCATCCAAGCAAAGAGGCCACTCTAGCACCTTCCTCATCAAACATGTTTATAGGAATGAGAGAGGACTTACTAAATTTAACACGCAAACCAGTTGACTCAGCAAAAGTGACAAGCATCTCCTTGAAAGCAATGAGCTGATCATCAATCGCAGGTAGAACAATTAAAGTGTCGTCGGCATATTGCACGATTGGGTAATCATTGGAGTTGGTTGGGATTGGCAGAGTGAGAATATTCCTGGAGCACATCTCGTTGACTACAGATTGCAATAAATCCACCGCAATCAGAAAGAGCAACCTTGAGAGAGGATCCCCCTGATGCACGCCCATTCTGTAGACAAAATGATTTCCTGGCACGCCGTTGAGAAGCACAGAAGAAGATCCCGTCGACAAAATACTATTGACCCATCCAGTCCATCGGGAGTCTAAGCCCTTGCATTGCAAAATTCTGAGAATTAGGTCATGCTCAATTGTGTCAAAGGCCTTCGTGAAATCCAGATTTATGAGGACAATGGGGCGTTTGGAGGCCTTGCATTGGTTTGGTTTGGAACGATCCTCTCTTTTGGGAGTTTGATATATTTGTCCTCTCTTTTGGGAGTTTGATACAATAAGACCATATCTAGCCATGTGCTATGCTTCCAAGCAAATATCTTATCGTATATGTATGACTACCTTTTGGATATCTTGTTCCTTCGTGTTGTAACTATTTCAGGTGGACATACTTCTTTGTAGATATATACAAGCATGATTTCATCTACCTAGAATCTTATACACTTGAGAGAAGTTGCATATCTAGATGATATCCTTTCTTTCACGTCCACCTTGTCTTTCTTATGTTATTTCTTTGGTGGCTCCATGAAAGCTTTTGCCTTGAGTGTGTGTCTTATATTGTTGCATCTTGATGCACTCTTGTGTGGTGAATATTATTTCAGTATGCTTATCTTTACGAGGCTTTTGCCATCTTAATTGGTATCCCTCGTCTTGATGAGGCCTTCATCTTCTATCTTTACCATGGGTTGTCGCAAGCTTTGTTATTATCATTTTAGTGAGCTTGTGAACCCATTTGCTAGTTGGGTGTGTGTGGAGAGGACATGTCATGCACCGTGTATCTCATTTATCCAAGACTATGTTGATGCTTAATGCTCATCTTTATTTTAGTCTTCTCAAGTGCTTTGCCATGACTCACACACATCATTTTGGTTGAGCCTATTCTTAGTTGCCTCTTTTACATGATTGCTCAATCATTTATTTGTTGCAAGTGCTAGGCTTTGTTTCCTATATGCTCACTTGCACTTGTTGTAAGTTTCTATTGATTTTTGGGGAGCTATGATCCTATTTTGTGCACTTTGTATTCAAATACAAAAATTCTTATGTGTGCACAAATCATGGGGAGCTTCTCTAGTTTCTTTAGAACACTCCTTTGCTCATATCATATTATCCTTTATTCATGTGGCTCGTAGGATCTTTGGTCTAGTTGGTTCAATTGATATCCTTTGATTGCTTGCTTTAATAGGTGTCTTTTGATTGCTTGATTGCTTGTGTCTCTCTTTGTTATGTCCTTGTAGCATATCATTCGTTAGCAATCTTTGTGCCTCAATATAGTTTGTATTACTCCAAGTATTTACCTTTGGATATGTGTATGGCATTCCACTATCTTGTTGAGAAATACACAATTTATGGAGGAACACCTTTTATATTGTCCTTCTAAGCTTTTCGCCCATTTTTGCAATTGATGCCAATGGGGGAGAAGTTTCAGAGAGTTTTGTGGAGAAGGTTTCAGAGTTTTCTCCTTGCTTTGGTTTTGTTCCTAAGCATTTGCGTCTCATTCTCCTGCATCATTGGTTGTTGCATTGCATGGTGATGCATAATTCCTTATATAAACTCTCTTGAAAGTGATTGTCATCAATTACCAAAATGGGGGAGATTGGAAGGACATGCGGCGCCCCCATGTGTGGTTTTGGTAATTGATGACATTCTCTATGGACTAATGGTTGTATTGAGTTATATTTGAAGGATTTGTCCATAGGCATTTCTTGAAGTACATGTGTTGGTTTCAAGGAGTTTATGAGTTGACCAAGGTGCTATTAAAGAATTATCCAAAGATCGGTCATGTGAGTATTGAGCTTATTGCAAGCATGTGTTGAAGAAGAAGATTGTGTGATCATTCATGTTTACCTTCAAGACATCATCCAAATGAAGAGAGTTGGAAAGAGTCAAGGTTGATCAAGACTAAGTACAGAGAGTGATTCAAGTTGATCATAACACAAAGCATAGAAGATACACTGAGTGGGATCAAGTGATCTCACGGTTTGGTAAGCATTGTCCATTGCACTTTGTGTACTAACCGATGGTCTTTGTGAGAGTTCTATGTGGGGTTAGGTTTGCTTCCATGGGCTTGCGTCAAGAGGAAGATCACATACAACCCATGGAGGATGACATCAAATCAAGGTTGTGTTGTGCAAGTTCAAGTGGAGCATCACAAAGATTTCATGCTTGTAGCTTGCCTTCCATTATGGTATCAATGGACTTGTGAAAATGTGCCAAAGAGTGTCTCACCCATAGTAGAGTATGGGGGAGCAATCAACTAGTCTTCATCGAGCGAACGCAATCAAGAAAGGTGGTCCAACTTGAGGGAGTCAAGATCGTCTTCATCTAGCTCAAGTGGACTTCATGCAAGGCAAAGGTTTGCCCTTGATAGGTTTTATATTTTACCGGCCTCATGGTGATAATTTTGAGACCGGGTTATAGGATCGATAGCCGTAATATCAAGGGGGGCTCTCAAGTGAGTAGCTTGATTGTATCGTTCATCGAGAGCTCAAACCATTGCATCCTTGCATCATATTTCTTGATTCTTATTTGTTTTTTCTTATGAGGTTTTAGAGCTTGTGGTTATCTCCGTGAAAAGCTCTAGTACTTCGAAAACGGATTTCATATGCCTCTTCTATTGCGTTTTCGGTGTTGGAGGTTTTACCGGTCTTATTCGAGGAAGGGTTCTCACCATTTTCTCTTGGGACTTTTCAAATTTCCTTCTTATTGTTATTTCTATCAAGATTGTGTTAGCCCTTGTTGCTAGCTTTCCAACAAAGTTGGTTTCATAAAATTCGGAGTCCGTTTACAGAAGTTGTGGCGGTTTTGGTGTTCTGAAAAGGCTGCAGCGGTACTACCGCGGACAGGAGCGGATGTAATTTTTTACTACCACTCCAGAGCGGTACTACCACGGCTACTACAGAGGTAGTACCGCTTCGGACCAAAAACTCATCACAAGTCCAGCGGTGGTAGGCACAGATGTATTTTTTTAGTACCGCTCACAAGCAGTAGTACCGCTACCCTTTGAGGTAGTGCCGCTACCCCTAGCGGTAGTACCGTGAGGTCGATCGGTAGTACTGCTCTATGCGGGCTGTGAGCATAACGGTTGGATTTTTCCCCACCTATAAAAGGGGGTCTTCTTCCCCAATGAACCTTATCCTTTGAGCTCGTGTTCTTCCCCCATTGTTGACCTTCTTCAAACTAGCTAACTCTCAATCCCTCCAATGATTCTTGCAACTTCTTGAGGAAAAAGAGAGAGGGGATCTAGATCCACGTTTCCACCAATCACTTTCTCCTCTAAGTGAGGGGAACCCCTTGGATCTAGATCTTGGAGTTCTTCGTGTTCTTCTTTCGTTCTTCCTCTCATTTTCCTCCCTAGCATTAGTTGCTTTGGTGGGATTTGGGAGAGAAGGACTTGGGCACTCCGGGTGCCCTTGCCATTGCATTTGGTGCATCGGTTTGAGTTCTCCACGGTGATACGTGGAAGTGAAGTTTGAGAAGCTTATTACTCTTGGGTGTTTGGGCACCCTAGAGCTTGTTCCTCTTGGGTGCCTTGGCGCCCTAGACGGTTGGTGTTGTTCAAAGCTCAATCATTGTGGTGTAAAGCTCCAGGCAAGCGTCTGGGTCTCCAATTAGGTTGCGGAGATCGCCCCGAGCAATTTGACGAGTACCGGTGACCGCCCCCAAGGGTTGCCAAAGTGTACGAGTTCGGTGACCTCCCCAAGGGTTGCCATTTGTACGGGTTCGGTGACCGCCCTCAAGGGTCCCTTAGTGGAATCACGACATCTTGCATTGTGCGAGGGTGTGAGGAGATTACGGTGGCCCTAGTGGCTTCTTGGGGAGCATTGTGCCTCCACACTGCTCCAAACGGAGATTAGCATCCGCAAGGGTGTGAACTTTGGGATACATCGTCGTCTCCGCGTGCCTCGGTTATCTATTACCCGAGCCCTTTACTTATGCACTATACTTGATGGCCATATTGTTCTTTGTCATATATCTTGCTATCACATAGTTATTTATCTTGCTTAGCATAAGTTGTTGGTGCACATAGGTGAGCCTAGTTGTTGTAGGTTTTGTGCTTGAAAAATTAACGGCTAGGTTTATTCCGCATTTGTTCAAGCCTAAACCATAATTATTTTAAAGTGCCTATCCCCCCCCCTCTAGGCGACATCCACGATCTTTCACTTGGTTACGTGATTTTTCGTTTCTTGGTTGGTTGCTTCTCAATATTTTTCTAGCCTTCACTTGTACTAAGTAGAGATACTACTAGTGCATCCAAAATCCTTAAACCCAATTTTCCCACATGAGTCCACCATACCTACCTATATGCGGTATTCCCGTGCCGTTCTAAGCAAATTTGTGTGTGCCATCTCTAAAATTTCAAAAAAACTCCTTTTTGTGTGCTCGTACCGCCCATGAAGCGGCAGGGGGTGGCCAATATTTTCCATGCTAGATGTGTTATTCTCAAGATATGAGTGTTTGTTGACTTGTCATTGCACGAGAGTACGACAAAGGTATTAGGGATGCACAATCCCGAAATGAAAAATGAATTTACTTTATGTTGTCAAGTAATAAATTCCTTGGAAAGTGTTGGTATCGAGGGCACCCGTGGATACGGCTAGCCATGGATTGTGAAAGAATGGTGGCAAAAGGAATAAACTTTATTTTCTGTTTGGGAACCGCCTATGATATATCTAGCATGGAAAGTGTTGGGAATTACTTGGTCATTTTCATCGACGGGAAAAGTATGGCTCTCAAAATATTTTATCTCTCAATTTAAGCTTTGAGCTCTGGCACCTCTACAAATCCCTACTTCCCTCTGCGAAGGGCCTTTCTATTTACTTTATGCAATTTTTATTTTTATTTGAGTCTCCATCTTCTCTTATCAAGCACCAACTAAGGGGCACTATGATCGTACTTGTGCATTGGATGTAGCTAATTTGCGAGTGTGTTTCATGCATGGATCAATGACTGAGCATGATGGGCTAGGGATAACTTGCCTTAGTGTTGATATTTTGAAAGAATGGTTGCTTGTTGATATGCTTGAGTATTTAAATCTTCATGTCAAAACTAGACTATTGCTTTGAACCATATGAAAGTCCATATGTCCAAGCTACAAAAGAAAACAGTGTGATGAACATGATAGGTAGCATTCCACATCAAAAATTATGTTTTTATCATTTACCTACTCGTGGACAAGCAGGAATTAAGCTTGGGGATGCTTGATATGTCTCCAACGTATCTATATTTTTTTATTGTTCCATGCTATTATATTATCATTCTTGGATGTTTTACAATCATTTTATAGCAACTTTATATCATTTTTTGGGACTAAACTATTGACATAGTGCCCAGTGCCAGTTGTAGTTTTTTGCTTGTTTTTTTACTTCGCTGAATATCAGTACCAAACGGAGTCAACGCAGTGAAACTTTTTGGAGAACTTTTCTGGACCAGAAGACACCTGTTGGGCCAAAGAAGTACCAGAGGGGGGCTCCGAGGGAAGCACAACCCACTAAGGCGCGCCTGGGGGCCTAGGCGCGCCCATGTGGGTTGTGCCCACCTCGGCCGCCTCCCGCACCTCCTCTTTGCTCTATAAATACCCCGAAAATGCAAAAACCCTAAGGGAGTCGACGAAACACAATTCCAGCCGCCGCAAGTTCCAGAACCACCAGATCCAATCTAGACACCATTACCGAGGGGTTCATCATCCTCAATGGTGCCTCTCCAATGATGCGTGAGTAGTTCATTGTAGAGCTACGGGTCCATAGGCAGTAGCTAGATGGCTTCTTCTTTCTTTTTGATTCTCAATACAATGGTCTCTTGGAGACCTATTTGATGTAACTCTTTTTGCGGTGTGTTTGTTGGGATCCAATGAACTTTGAGCTTATGATCAGATCCTTTTATCCATGAAAGTTATTTGAGTTTCTTTGATCTCTTATATGCATGATTACTTATAGCCTCGTATTTCCTCTTGGAATCTTTGGTTTAGTTAGGCAGACTAGATCGATTTTTCTTGCCATGGGAAGAGGTGCTTTGTGATGGGTTCGGCCGTGCGGTGTTCTTTCCCACTGACAGAAGGGGCAACAAGAAACGTATTGATCGTCTCCCTTAAGGATAACAAGATGGGGTCTATTCCTACATGAACAGATCTTGTCTACGTCATGTCATTGTTCTTATTGCATTACTCCATTTCTCTATGAACATAATACACTAGATGCATGCTGGATAGCGGTCGATGTGTGGAGTAATAGTAATAGATGCAGGCAGGAGTTGGTCTACTAATCTTGGACGTGATGCCTATATAATGATCATTGCCTGGATATCGTCATAATTATTTGAGCTTCTAACAATTGCCCAATGATACGTCTCCAACGTATCTATATTTTTTTTGAAATTACTACGTTCCCCAACATCTATGATCTTGATGATTGCTCTTTAAATTTGCACCTTGCGGTTCCACCATTAAAAAGACAATGGGAAGGATCAATGATGTTCTCATTGTTGCAAATAGAAATTTGGTGCCTGTAGATTTTATCATTCTTGATATTGATTACAATCTTTCTTGCCCTATTATTCTTGGTAGACCTTTCCTTAGAACGACTGGTGCGATTATTGATATGAAGGAAGGGAATATTAGATTCCAATTTCCATTAAAGAAAGGCATGGAGCACTTTCCAAGAAAGAAAGTCAAATTATCTTATGAATCTATCATGCGGGCTATTTATGAATTTAGTGCCAAGGATGGCACTCGTTAGATCTATCTTCGCTTTTATGCCTAGCTAGGGGCGTTAAACGATAGCGCTAGTTGGGAGGCAACCCAATTTTCTTTATATTTTTTTGTTTTTGCTCCTGTTTAGTAATAAATCTTGCATCTATCTTCTGTTTAGATGTGTTTTTATCTTTTAATTAGTGTTTGTGCCAAGTAGAACCTATAGGATAACCTATGATGATAGTTGATTTGATTCTGCTGAAAAACAGAAACTTTGCGCACACGAATTTAGTTTTGTTAAATCACAAAAACGTGCTTTTGCGTTGGTTCTTTTTGCTTCTGATTAATAAACAAAGTTTCCAGGACTTCCTATTTTGGTAGGATTTTTAGAGTTTCAGAAGTTTGCGTTAGTTACAGATTGCTACTGACTTTTCTGTTTTTGACAGATTCTGTTTTTCGTGTGTTGTTCGCTTATTTCGATGCATCTATGGCTAGTAAAATAGTTTATAAGCCATAGAGAAGTTGGATTACAGTAGGTTTAACACCAAAACAAATAAAGAATTAGTTAATTGCTGTACCTTATGTGGTGGTTTTGTTTTCTTTCACTAACGGAGCTTATAAGATTTCCTGTTGAGTTTTGTGTTGTGAAGTTTTCAAGTTTTGGGTAAAGCTTTTATGGACTATGGAATAAGGAGTGGCAAGAGCCTAAGCTTGGGGATGCCCAAGGCACCCCAAGATATTCAAGGATATCCAAAAGCCTAAGCTTGGGGATGCCCCGGGAAGGCATCCCCTCTTTCGTCTTCGTTCATTGGTAACTTTACTTGGAGCTATATTTTTATTCGCCACATGATATGTGTTTTGCTTGGAGCGTCGTGTATTATATTAGTCTTTGCCTTTTAGTTTACCACAATCATCCTTGCTGTACACACCTTTTGGGAAAAGCCTATTTGATTAGAATTTGCTAGAATACTCTATGTGCTTCACTTATATCTTTTGAGCTTGATAGTTTTTGCTCTAGTGCTTCACTTATATTTTTTTAGAGCACGGCGGTGACTTATTTTTGTAGAAATTGATAGTCTCTCATGCTTCACTTATATCTTTTTGAGAGTCTTTTAGAACAGCATGGTATTTGCTATGGTTACAAAGTTGGTCCTAGAATGATGAGCATCCAAGTTGGGTATAATAAAAACTATCATAGGAAGTGAATTGGATGCTATGATCAATTTGATACTTGATAATTGTTTTGAGATATGGAGGTAGTGATATTAAAGTCATGCTAGTTGGGTGATTATGAATTTAAAGAATGCTTGTGTTGAAGTTAGCAAGTCCCGTAGCATGCACGTATGGTTAAAGTTGTGTAACAAATTTGAAACATGAAGTATACCTGGCTTGTGCATCCTTCTGAGTGGCGGTCGGGGACGGGCGATGGTCTTTTCCTACCAATCTATCCCCCTAGAAGCATGCACATAGTACTTGATTTTTGATGAATTCTAAATTTTTGCAATAAGTATATGAGTTCTTTTGACTAATGTTGAGTCCATGGATTATACGCACTTTTACATTTCCGCCATTGCTAGCCTCTTGATGCAGTGCATTGCCCTTTCTCACCTTGAGAGTTGGTGCAAACTTCGCGGTGCATCAAACCCGTGATCGATACACTCTATCACACATAAACCTCCTTATATCTTCCTCAACACAGCCACCATACCTACCTATTATGGCATTTCCATAGCCATTCCGAGATATATTGCCATGCAACTTTCCACCGTTCCGTTCATCATCATGACATACATTACTTTTGTCATATTGCCATTGCATGATCATGTAGTTGACATTGTATTTGTGGCAAAGCCACCATGCATTATTTTTCATACATGTCACTCTTGATTCATTGCACCATCCCGGTACACCGCCGGAGGCATTCATATAGAGTCATATCTTGTTCTAGTTTCGAGTTGTAATTCATATGTTTTAATCAATGAAAGTGTGATGATCATTATTATTAGAGCATTGCCCAAAGAAAAAAAGAAGAAAGGCCAAAAGAAAAAAAAGGCCCAAAAAAAGAAAAAAAGGAAAAAGAAAAAGAAAGAAAAAAAATAAAAAAATAAAAAGGGCAATGCTACTATCTCTTTTTCCACACTTGTGCTTCAAAGTAGCACATTGTTCTTGATTTAGTGAGTCTCATATATTGTGCTTCAAAGTAGCACCATGGTTTTCATATAGTGAGTCTCATAAGTTGTCTTTTTTATACTAGTGGGAATTTTTCATTTTAGAACTTGGCTTGTATATTCCTACGATGGGCTTCCTCAAATGCCCTAGGTCTTCATGAGCAAGCAAGTTGGATGCACACCCACTAGTTTTCTTTTGTTGAGCATTCATTTATAGCTCTAGTGCATCCGTTGCATGGCAATCCCTACTCCTCATGTTGACATCAATTGATGGGCATCTCCATAGCCCGTTGATTATCTTTGTCAATGTGAGACTTTCTCCTTTTTTGTCTTCTCCACACAATCCCCATCATCATATTATGTTCTACCCATAGTGCTATATCCATGGCTCATGCTCATGTATTGCGTGAAGGTTGAAAAAGTTAGAGATTATTTAAGTATGAAACAATTGCTTGGCTTGTCATCGGGGGTATAGAAGTTGGGAACATCTTTGTGTGACGAAAATGAAGCATAGCTTAACTATATGATTTTGTGGGATGAACTTTATTTTGCCATGTTATTTTGAGAAGACATGATTACTTTGATTAGTATGCTTGAAGTGTTACTATTTCTTTTATCAATATGAACTTTTATTTTGAATCATTTGGATCTGAACATTCATGCCACAATAAAGAAAATTACATTAAGAGTTATGCTAGGTAGCATTCCACATCAAAAATTCTCTTTTTATCATTTACCTACTCGAGGACGAGCAGGAATTAAGCTTGGGGATGCTTGATACGTCTCCAATGTATCTATAATTTTTGATTGTTCCATGCTATTATATTACCCCTTTTGGATGTTTATGGGCTTTATTTTACACATTTATATCATTTTTGGGGCTAACCTACTAACCGGAGGCCCAGCCCATATTGCTGTTTTTTTTTGCCTGTTTCAGTATTTCGAAGAAAAGGAATATCAAATGGAATGAAACCTTCGGGAGCGTGATTTTTGGAACGAACGTGATCCAGAGGACTTGGAGTGCAAGTCAAGAAGCAGCCGAGGCCTCCACGAGATAGGAGGGCGCCCCCCTATAGGGCGCGCCCCCTGTCTCGTGGCCCCCTCGGGCGTGCACCGACGTACTTCTTCCTCCTATATAAGCCTACGTACCCCGAAAACATCCAGGGAGCCAACGAAACACAATTTCCACCGTCATAACCTTCTGTATCCGCGAGATCTCATCTTGGAGCCTTCGTCGGCGCTCCGCCGGAGGGGGATCGACCATGGAGGGCTTCTACATCAACACCATAGCCCCTCCGATGAGTTGTGAGTAGTTTACCACAGACCTACGAGTCCATAGTTATTAGCTAGATGGCTTCTTCTCTCTTTTTGGATCTCAATACAATGTTCTCCCCCTCTCTTGTGGAGATCTATTCGATGTAAACTCTTTTTGCGGTGTGTTTGTCGGGATTCGATGAATTGTGGGTTTATGATCAAGTTTATCTATGAATAATATTTGAATCTTCTCTGAATTCTTTTATGTATGATTGAGTTATCTTTGGAAGTCTCTTTGAATTATCAGTTTGGTTTGGCCTACTAGATTGATCTTTCTTGCCATGGGAGAAGTGCTTAGCTTTGGGTTCAATCTTGCAGTGTCCTTACCCAGTGACAGAAAGGGTTGCAAGGCACGTATTGTATTGTCGCCATCGAGGATAACAAGATGGGGTTTATATCATATTGCTTGAGTTTATCCCTCTACATCATGTCATCTTGCTTAATGCGTTACTCTGTTCTTATGAACTTAATACTCTAGATGCAGGCAGGAGTCGGTCGATGTGTGGAGTAATAGTAGTAGATGCAGGCAGGATTCGATCTACTTGTTGCGGACGTGATGCCTATATACATGATCATGCCCAGATAATCTCATAACTATTCGCTTTTCTATCAATTGCTCGACAGTAATTTGTTCACCCACCGTAATACCTATGCTATTGTTGGGGAACGTAGTAATTTCAAAAAAATATTCCTACGCACGCAAGATCATGGTGATGCATAGCAACGAGAGGGGAGAGTGTTGTCCACGTACCCTCGTAGACCGTAAGCGGAAGCGTTATGACAACGCGGTTGATGTAGTCGTACGTCTTCACGATCCGACCGATCCAAGCACCAAACGTACGGCACCTCCGAGTTCAGCACATGTTCAGCTCGATGACGATCCCCAAACTCCGATCCAGCAAGGTTTTGGGGATGAGTTTCGTCAGCACAACGGCATGGTGACGATGATGATGTTCTACCGACGCAGGGCTTCGCCTAAGCACCGCAACGATATGACCGAGGTGGAATATGGTGGAGGGGGGCACCGCACACGACTAAGGAACGATCACGAAGATCAACTTGTGTGTCTAGAGGTGCCCCCTGCCCCCGTATATAAAGGAGCCAAGGGGGAGGGGGCGGCCGGCCAAGGAGGGTGCGCCAAGGGGGAGTCCTACTCCCAGGGAGTAGGACTCCTTCTTTCCTAGTTGGAGAAGGAGAAGGGGAAGGAGGAGGAAGAGGGGAAGGAAAGGGGGGGCGCCGCCCCCCTCTCCTTGTCCTATTCGGACTAGGGAGGGGAGAGGGTGCAGGCCACCTCTTGCCTCCTCTCCTATTCTCCCTTAGGGCCCATGAAGGCCCAATAACCCCCGGGAGGGTTCCGGTAACCCCCCGGTGCTCCGGTAAAATCCCGATTTCACCCGGAACCATTCCGATATCCAAATATAGGCTTCCAATATATCAATCTTTATGTCTCGACCATTTCGAGACTCCTCGTCATGTCCGTGATCACATCCGGGACTCCGAACAACCTTCGGTACATCAAAACTTATAAACTCATAATAAAACTATCATCGTAACGTTAAGCGTGCGGACCCTACGGGTTCGAGAACTATGTAGACATGACCTAGAACTATTCTCCGTCAATAACCAATAGCGGAACCTGGATGCTCATATTGGCTCCTACATATTCTACGAAGATCTTTATCGGTCAAACCGCGTAACAACATACTTTGTTCCCTTTGTCATCGGTATGTTACTTGCCCGAGATTCGATCGTCGGTATCTCAATATCTAGTTCAATCTCGTTACCGGCAAGTCTCTTTACTCGTTCCATAATTCATCATCCAGCAACTAACTCATTAGTTGCAATGCTTGCAGGGCTTAAGTGATGTGTATTACCGTGAGGGCCCAGTGATACCTCTCCGACAATCGGAGTGACAAATCCTAATCTCGAAATACGCCAACCCAACATGTACCTTCGGAGACACCTTTAGAGCACCTTTATAATCACCCAGTTACGTTGTTGTGACGCCCGGGTAATCAAGCTACAGTAACCCTGCGCTAATGGTGCCACGTCACCTAGGTTACTGTTGGTAAACTCGTGTTAGTTCAAAACGATTCAAATTCAAATTTATAATATAGGTAAACAACAAAAGTTTTCAAATAATAAAACTAAATTGTTCTGGTTGTGCCAAATAATGCGTAGGTAATTATGGTGGAGAAACCACACTGGTATAAAATATGTAATTACTCAAAATGAATAAAATAGTGGCAAAAACAATTAGTTAAATGATTATAAAATAATAAACGGTTACAACTATTATATTCTAGGTGCCAAGTTAATTGTGACAGTGGTATAATCACTACTACTAATTTAGGTACTAACTATATATTTTACAAAACTAAAACAATTTGAAATATTAAATAATTAGGAAACAAAATGAAATAATAGAAAAACAAAACAAACAAAGGAAGAGACAGAAAAGAAAAGAACCCCCCCGGGCCACGGCCCAGCTGGCCACCGGGCCAACCAGGCCGGCCCAGCCTCGCCCCCACCCCACTCTCCTTATCCCCATCCCGGTCAAACCCTAGCCCGTAACCCCCACTCTCCCCACGCCTCTCCTCTCCCCTTTCGATCCGATCTGGATCGGGGACGAGCCCGCTCCCCCGCACCCCGCGACGCCACCTCACCGGTGCCGCCCGGCCCCGAACGCCTCGTCCTCGCCGAATGCCTCGTCCTCGCCGCCCCTCCCGGCCTTCTTCCTCACCCTCCGGCACCGCGCCCGTCTTCCCCGAGCCCCGGCACGACCTCGACGCCGCTGGACCCCGTCGTCGTCGCCATGTCGCCCCGGAGCCGTCCCCGACGCCGTCGCTCGTCACTTCCCCGCCTGTCCTTCACCGGTCGTCCCCGTCCGCCTCGGCCACCACCATCGCCACCCTGCTGGCCCACCTCTCCGACGCCACTCCGACCGTCCCGAGCTCTCCACCGACCTCCTCCCAGTGAGCCATGTCCGTTCCCCTCTTCCCCGTCGATCCCATCGTTGATTGGCGCTGCCCCGCTCGCGCCCGAAGCTCGCGACGACCTCGCGTTCACCGAGCTGCCCCTGGCTGCGTCGCGTCGTCGGCGCGCCCGAACTCGGCCTCGCTGTGGCTGTTCCCGCCGTGCACCCGCGCCCTACCCTCACCACACTGCTTCTGGCCGTCTTTGCCGTCGTGGCGCTTTGCCGACCGATCGCCGTTGCCTCCTTCGCGCGCCCGTCTTTGGCCGTTTGCACCGCCCGCGCCTCGCTAGTGGGCGGGCTGCGGTTTCGCCTGCAGCCACGCCCGCTCGCCCAGCGCCCAGCGGCCACAAGGCCCCCTGTGCCTATGACACGTGGGGCCTGCCCCTGGAATGTTTAAAAACAAATAAATAAATACATTAAAAATAATAATAAATAGATAATTAATGAATTAATTAATGAATTAGTTAAATTAATAATTTTGTTTAGATGAACGTAATCATTAGTTAGAACTAATTAACCTTGATTAGTTAAGCTGTTAATAAGCGATCGATAGCGATTGGGACCCACACGCTGGGTTTGACCAGGTCAGTGACTAGTTGATTGCCGACATCACTCGACATCATCTTGACGTCATAATTACATTTTCTAATTTAATTAATTACGAAAATGAGTTAAAACTTTAAAAATAATATAAAATAAACCATAACTCGGATGAAAATACTTTGTACATGAAAGTCGCTCGAGCGAGCGAGGCGAATCTGAATCGCAGTCCGTTAAATCGCCACGCGTCCCTAGCATAGTGAACCTACAACATATCACCTCCGGTTCATCTGTTCGAAAACACGAAACACCGGGGATACTTTCCCGGATGTTCCCCCCTTCACCGGTATAACCTCCTACCGCATAGGTCACCTCTAGCACCGCGTATTGCCATGCTACGCTTTGTGATACTTTGATAGCTCTGTTATTTATTATGTTTCCCCTCCGTTACTTCTTTCCGGTAGACCCCGGGACTGCCGGCGACCCCCCGTTCGACTACGGAGTTGACGACCTCTCCTTCTTGCCAGAGCAACCAGGCAAGCCCCCCTTGATCACCAGATATCGCCTATTCTTCTCTATCTGCTTGCATTAGAGTAGTGTAGCATATTCTGTTCGGTTACTCCTATTACATTGCATAGCTTTGTCATTGTTGCTATAGTCATTGATTCCTTACCCATAATCCTAAATGCTTAGTATAGGATGCTAGTTTATCATCATTGGCCCTACACTCTTGTCGATCGCCTTGCTATACTATCGGGCCGTGATCACTTGGGAGGTGATCACGGTATATACTACATACATACATACTATCTGAGATGGTGACTAAAGTCGGAATTGACTCATTGAGTACCCGCAAGTGATTACGATGAGGGGCTGAAAGGACGGTGGCTCCATCCCGGTAGAGGTGGGCTGGGTTCCCGACGGCCCCATTGTTACTTTAATGGCGGAGCGACAGGGTAGGTTGAGACCACCTAGGAGGCAGTGGGCTGGCCTGTTCGGCGTTCGCGGATACTTAACACGCTTAACGAGATCTTGGTATTTGATCCGAGTCGGCCATTTGGTCTATACGCACTAACCATCTCGTGGGAGTAGTTATGGGTATCCCGGCGTCGTGGTATCACCGAAGCCTTCGTGGACGTCGGCGATCGAGTGGCGCGCCGGATTGGGCTGAGCGCCACTAGGCTAGGTGCGCTTCGGCCGCGTTCTAGCGTCTTGGTGTGCTTTCGAGGCGATGGGCGGACCCTGCGGCGCTTAGGTTTAGACCGGCGTCTTGACTCTCTGTTGTGCCTAGGTGGGGCTGCGGCGTGTTGATCTCCGAGGGCGGGCATGACCGGAAAGTGTGTCCGCCAAATGGGATCGGCGTGTTGGGTTATGTGGTGCACCTGTAGGGAAGTTAATCTATTCGAATAGCCGTGTCCCTCGGTAAAGGGCGACCGGAGTTGTACCTTGACCTTATGACAACTAGAACCGGATACTTAATAAAACACACCCTTCCAAGTGCGGATACAACCCGATGATCGCTCTCTAACAGGGCGACGAGGAGGGGATCGCCGGGTAGGATTATACTATGCGATGCTCTTGGAGATGCTACTTGGAGATGCTACTTGGAGATGCTACTTGGAGGACTTCAATCTACTCTCTTCTACATCTTTGCAAGGCGGAGGCTGCGAGCGTAGTCTTGACGGGATTAGCTATCCCCTCTTATTACGGCATTCTGCGATTCGGTCCACTAATATGGCCCTTTACACATATACCCATGCATATGTAGTGTAGCTCCTTGCTTGCAGTACTTTGGATGAGTACTCACGGTTGCTTTCTTCTCCCTTTTCCCCCTTTCCTTTCTTTACGGTTGTCGCAACCAGATTTGGAATCGAGGCAGACGCCACCGTCGTTGGCGACTACTACACTGGAGGTGCCTACTACTACGTGCAGGCTCGGCGGCGACCGGGAGTAGTTTAGGAGGATCGAGGCGAGGAGGCTGCGCCTCTTCGTCTGTATCCCGGTTTGTGCTAGCCTTCTTAAGGCAAACTTGTTTAACTTATGTCGTACTCATATATTGTTGCTTCCTGACTCGTCTATGATCGAGCACTTGTATTCGAGCCCTCGAGGCCCCTGGCTTGTATTATGATGCTTGTATGACTTATTTATGTTTTAGAGTTGTGTTGTGATATCTTCCGTGAGTCCACGATCTTGATCGTACACATTTGCGTGCATGATTAGTGTACGATTGAATCGGGCGTCTGAAGTTGGTATCGAGCCATTGCTGTAGGAATCCCCTTCCACACTCCTTGGCGAAGTCGAGTCTAGACATTGCAAAACTTTTCTTGACATGGCTGTGAGTCTTATGGGCTCACGTCGCCATTTGGGTGGTATTAGGATCTTTTACTCCTTGATCTTTACTCTGGGTCTTTGAACTCTCTTCTATTCGGGTTTAAATGATTTTGCTAACTCTGACTCTAGGTTCTCGTAAAATACGTTCTCCCGGAGAGCCCCTCACTCCAGATGATCGCTTGCTGCATCGGAAGATTCGGAAGATACTCTACGATGATCTTTCGAGACTTTGTGCCATTGCTATTGCAATTCCCTTCCATCGATAAACCCCTATGGACAACCACGCGCACTTTCCATTGATACAATCATTCCCCGTTGATCTTGTTATTACAAGATGCAACGAATTATTTCTCCAACTTTTTGAGAATCCTTGAGCTTATTGCCTTGCGGTTCTTTGCTGAATGAATACCCCTACAGATAATTTCCCACACTTACTGAGTATCCACTCACCCCCACTGATCAAGTGTTTTGCAAAAGACTTCAAAATACCATTCGATCTTCCGTAAATCTTGAGCATCCTATTGCTCTTGAAATTCTTGATTGCTTGCATTATGGTTAATCCCATAAGTCTAGTAATCTTGTTGACATCCATTGTCATTGTCATTTTGAGTCCATTGATTCGATTTGTTGCGAATGCTTGGAATCCTCAAACAGATCCCAGAATTCATCCTTCCGGCTTAGACGTCGTTTTAATCATGAGCTGGTTCTCGCCAATTAAATTGTCGTCGATTGTGCCCCTAAGTCCATTGAACTTATCCATCCTTGATCAGAGCGTCTACTTCTGATCCTTCACTTTGTAAATCATAATTCCTTAGCAATTGAGCTCTAAGTTATTCAGTTGTTTCTATAATCCAATGTAATTGCCTTGCTTCTTCCTCTGGTTGTGTGCCGATACTCACCCCAGATCCTTTGTTGGATTTTATCCGACAATGTCCTTCATATTCAATAACCTTGAGCCTTTCCTAGGATGTATACCGCCTTTGGTAAATTGTATCCCCTGCTTTGTCAACCATGCTCTGCTATCGAGCTTGTGTTATTTACTCCTGAAGTTTGTGGTATATGTTCCTAAGAGGCCCGATGGGTTGGACATATGCCTTCTCTAAACTGTGTGAACCCGGAAACTACTACGGGTCATACTCTACTAGTGTTATGTTAGATAAAATTTCAACACACAATTTCGTTGAAGGCGAGAAGTGAATGGAAGGTTATACATTGAAGAAGTGGGAGTCGACCTTGAACTTGTGTTCATGCCCATGGACACGATGTAGATCCTACCATAGAAGCTTCTTGTAATAATAACTATTTCCTTGATATGGAATCATCTGGTATCTATGTATTGATCATTTGCAATCGTGGCCCCGACCACATATTCTCCTTGATTCCATTTCTCAGACAAGTTAAAGCACTTGTCTTTTGTTGATCGATACATCTCGGCAACCTCTAATTTTTGATCTTCCTCGAGTATTAACCTCTGGTATCTCGAGAACTGTGTTGCTTCCTGCAAGTCTACATCTAGTATTGCTTCTCACCGCTCCCGGATCCCCCAGGTTCTGAGTTATTAGTCACTCGAGAACACCGATAAGTGAATCGAATCCGCACTCCTATTCTATAACTTTAAGTAATTTTCATTGCTTACAAGTTTAATAATCCTTCAAGTCATTCCTAGCCTGATTGGCTATATCATTGTGCTAATTTTTAACTGTGCTACCGGGTCCTTCTTCTCGGAGCACAAATTTCGACGGTGAGCTAATCTTACAATTGATCTTCCTCGTCCTATCAATTCTCCTTGAACAGCAAACTTGATTCCAAGTTTGTGTCGTACCCTTGGTTCCAATAACCTTTCGCTTCACCATTCATTTGACTTGATGTCATCGCTGATCGATTACATCTTGAAATCTCTCGACAAAGTGTGTCGTGATCATCATCAACCTTATGAGCTCTTCCAGGATACCAAATGAGTTCATGATGAGGAATACTATCCTTGCCCTCGATGGTTTGTGTTATCATCGACAACATTATTGCCTTCCCTCCAACACATACTTGTTCATGTTATGGAACTCCTTGCTATCCAGCTTATGTCCTACCATGGAGCACTATCGTATTTTATGTCAAGAATGTTGCGAGAAATTCACCACCCCTAAGAATTCTTGATACAAGTGATACTTATTACCATCACCATTCTTCTTGGTCCCCGTGTTGTTTCTAACCGGAATACCGACAAATGGTCTGTGATGTGTAAATTCTAAACTTCTAGCGACCCTATTGCTTTGAAGTTAATGGTCGGCCGTTCATTCTTAGGCTATTGATTATTGAATCACCATTCCAATGTTGGCCGTGCAACCCAGCCCATATTTCGGGTGCACCTTTCAACCATTGTTAAATTGTGTATGTTTTCCTTAGGCATACATCAATATATCATTTTGATCTGACAAATGTTATCTCCTTGTTCACATAATTGTGGAAATCCATCCTTTGGAAAATTTTGATGAATTGTCGCTGAGTTCATCAGCCACCCCCTTGTCCTCTCCTTGGGTTAATGATGAGCTCTTGTTAACGGAAATCACTTCATAGTTCATTTCCCGAGGATCTTACAGTGTCTTACCATCAATTTGTGTTGCACCTTTCTTCTCAGGCATCCTGAGTTTGAGGTATCATAACACCAACCGGATCTGAATCTCGGTCAGATATGATGGTTGGAACATTTTTCCAAGAGTTATAACACTGGTCTTTTATGACCCGGTAAGGTGATGACATACCCAGACACACTGGCGGATGACCTCTTTGTTATAGTTTCCTTATTAGCAAGGTTATCCATTCTTCCATGAGGAAATTGTAAGGCTTATTCTACAAGTTGTTCCTGATGGATCCTTCCTGTATCCAAAGTCCGACCTTTGCTTGAAGACCATGTCAATGCTATCTCGAAGCATGTCTATGGTACTCCGATTTTCAACAGGAACATTTGAAGCCCAATGCTAAATGTTTCTTGCTCAATTATCCAAACACCGTTGTATGGGTAATGTCATGAACTTCCTCTCTCCTAACCTAAATGGTTTGCTACATTATATCCCATCATGGATATCATGCTTTGCTTGCCCTTGGGAATGAAATACCCCTGAAATATGTGTTTTAACACATTTTCCTTTCCATTGTTCTGTTTAATCTGATAATCATATTTTCCTTTCCATTGTTTGGTTTAACCTTTCTTGTGATCTATATGACCTAAGCAGTAATATTCTCCTGCTTATGTAAACACCTCGTGGTACCGCTCTGTCAGTAAGACCTTGTTACTATTGTTGATGACATTCCGGTAGCCACCGATGGACGAGAACCTTGCCTATTGGCCCGCCTCGTTCAACGAGCAGGAAAATGGTTCTCTTCGTCCCTCGCCCTTGGTATCGATGTTGTTGCCGACATAACTGATAGGCTACCCTCTGACACGCCTTACTATCGTGACCGTGCAAGATGTCACCACCCTTCCTACTTTCAACCCGCATGGTGGGCACATAACCCACAGGTCCCAGGATCAAAACCTGACTCTTCTTTACAACTCGGATTTTAATGTATCCTTTGCACCTGGGTTCGTATGTGATTCACGAGCTAAATTCTATACCATTAATCATTCTGGAATCAAACACCATGTTATGCTCGTTGTTCAAACCCCTATTCCAGCTTCTGTCTAGTCATCATATGATTGCCTACCCGTTTGAAACTTTGGTACCATCGTATATTGCACTCAACGAATTCACTGTAAAACAACTCGTGGGGTACCTTGAGTATTTCCCATTGAGTTCACTGTCAGATGCCCTGCTTTGTGGAGATGCATTCTTCCGAAGTTTTTCCCCTTGGTCGCGTTCGTAGGACGATGGAGATCCCGAAGAAAGGATGACGACTTGATCATGGTGACTTGAAGCAGAGAAATGAAGACATCAATGAAAGGGATCAACCTCTTCGAGAAGAACAACCAACACCGAGAAGACTCGTTAGAATTTCGTAACCAAATCCCTTTCCCCTTACTTCCCCTCTTAAATCTCGGGACGAGATTTCTTGTAGTAGAGGAGAATTGTGACGCCCGGGTAATCAAGCTACAGTAACGCTGCGCTAATGATGCCACGTCACCTAGGTTACTGTTGGTAAACTCGTGTTAGTTCAAAACGATTCAAATTCAAATTTATAATATAGGTAAACAACAAAAGTTTTCAAATAATAAAACTAAATTGTTCTGGTTGTGCCAAATAATGCGTAGGTAATTATGGTGGAGAAACCACACTGGTATAAAATATGTAATTACTCAAAATGAATAAAATAGTGGCAAAAACAATTAGTTAAATGATTATAAAATAATAAACGGTTACAACTATTATATTCTAGGTGCCAAGTTAATTGTGACAGTGGTATAATCACTACTACTAATTTAGGTACTAACTATATATTTTACAAAACTAAAACAATTTGAAATATTAAATAATCAGGAAACAAAATGAAATAATAGAAAAACAAAACAAACAAAGGCAGAGATGAAAAAAAAAAAGAACCCCGGGCCACGGCCCACCGGCCACGGGCCATCCAGGCCGCCCAGCCTCGCCCCACCCCACTCTCCTTATCCCCATCCCGGTCAAACCCTAGCCCGTAACCCCCACTCTCCCCACGCCTCTCCTCTCCCCTTTCGATCCGATCTGGATTGGGGACGAGCCCGCTCCCCCGCACCCCGCGACGCCACCTCACCGGTGCCGCCCGGCCCCGAACGCCTCGTCCTCGCCGAACGCCTCGTCCTCGCCGCCCCCTCCCGGCCTTCTTCCTCACCCTCCGGCACCGCGCCCGTCTTCCCCGAGCCCCGGCACGACCTCGACGCCGCTGGACCCCGCCGTCGTCGCCATGTCGCCCCGGAGCCGTCCCCGACGCCGTCGCTCGTCACTTCCCCGCCTCTCCTTCACCGGTCGTCCCCGTCCGCCTCGGCCACCACCATCGCCACCGTGCCGGCCCACCTCTCCGACGCCACTC
This sequence comes from Aegilops speltoides, assembly GCA_021437245.1. Classification (NCBI taxonomy): domain Eukaryota; kingdom Viridiplantae; phylum Streptophyta; class Magnoliopsida; order Poales; family Poaceae; genus Aegilops; species Aegilops speltoides. The sequence goes on along the minus strand of CM038141.1, from coordinate 309,510,866 downwards.
CGACCGTCCCGAGCTCTCCACCGACCTCCTCCCAGTGAGCCATGTCCGTTCCCCTCTTCCCCGTCGATCCCATCGTTGATTGGCGCTGCCCCGCTCGCGCCCGAAGCTCGCGACGACCTCGCGTTCACCGAGCTGCCCGCAGCGGCGTCGCGTCGTCGGCCGCGCCCGAACTCCACCTCGCTGGCTGTTCCTGTTCACCCGTGCCCTACCCTCGCCACCACCGCTGTCTGGCCGTCTTTGCCGTCAGGCGCTCTTCGACCGATCGCCGTTTCCTCCCTTCGCCGCGCGCCCGTCTTGCCAATTTTTGCACCGCCGCGCCTCGCTAGTGGGCGGGCTGCGGTTCGCCTCATGACCACCCTTCGCCGCCGCCCATCGGCCACAAGGCCCCCTGTGCCTATGACGCGTGGGGCCTGCACCTGGAACGTTTAAAAATAAATAAATAAATACATTAAAAATAATAATAAATAGATAATTAATGAATTAATTAATGAATTAGTTAAATTAATAATTTTGTTTAGATGAACGTAATCATTAGTTAGAACTAATTAACCTTGATTAGTTAACTGTTAATAAGCAGTCAATGACAGTGGGACCCACACGCGGGTTTGACCAGGTCAACTGACTAGTTGACTGCTGACATCACTCTGACATCATGCTGACGTCATAATTACATTTTCTAATTTAATTAATTCTGAAAATGAGTTAAAACTTTAAAAAATAATATAAAATAAACCATAACTCGGATGAAAATACTTTGTACATGAAAGTCGCTCAGAACGACGAGGCGAATCTGAATACGCAGCCCGTTCGTCCGCCACGCGTCCCTAGCATAGTGAACCTGCAACATATCACCTCCGGTTCATCTGTTCGAAAACGCGAAACACCGGGGATACTTTCCCGGATGTCCCCCCCCCCTTCACCGGTATAACCTCCTACCGCATAGGTCACCTCTAGCACCGCGTATTGCCATGCTACGCTTTGTGATACTTTGATTGCTCTATTATTTATTATGTTTCCCCTCCGTTACTTCTTTCCGGTGACCCGAGATCGCGGCGACCCCGTTCGACTACGGAGTTGGCGACCTCTCCTTCTTGCCGAGCAACCAGGCAAGCCCCCCTTGATCACGAGATATCGCCTATTCTTCTCTATACCGCTTGCATTAGAGTAGTGTAGCATATTCTTGTTGGTTACTCCTATTACATTGCATAGCTTTGTCATTGTTGCTACGGTCATTGATTCCTTACCGCAATCCTAAATGCTTAGTATAGGATGCTAGTTTACCATCATTGGCCCTACACTCTTGTCGACCGCCTTGCTATACTATTGGGCGTGATCACTTGGGAGGTGATCACGGGTATATACTACATACATACATACTATCTGAGATGGTGACTAAAGTCGAGTCAGCTCATTGAGTACCCGCAAGTGATTCTGATGAGGGGGCTGAAAGGACAGGTGGCTCCATCCCGGTAGAGGTGGGCCTGGGTTCCCGACGGCCCCCGACTGTTACTTTGTGGCGGAGCGATAGGGTAGGTTGAGACCACCTAGGAGGCAGTGGGCCTGGCCTGTTCGGCGTTCGCGGATACTTAACACGCTTAACGAGATCTTGGTATTTGATCGAGTCGGCCATTTGGTCTATCGCACTAACCATCTACGTGGGAGTAGTTATGGGTATCCCGACGTCGTGGTATCACCAAGCCTTCGTGGACGTCGGCCGATCGAGTGTGGCGCGCCGGATTGGACTGGAATGCCACTAGGCTAGGTGCGCTTCGGCGCGTTAGAACGTCGTGGTGTGCTCGAGGCGATGGGCCTGACCCTGCGGCGCTTAGGTTTAGACCGGCGTCTTGACCTCTGTTGTGCCTAGGTGGGGCTGCGGCGTGTTGATCTCCGAGGCGGGCATGACCGGAAAGTGTGTCGGCCAAATGGGATTGGCGTGTTGGGTTATGTGGTGCACCCTGCAGGAAGTTAATCTATTGAATAGCCGTGTCCCTCGGTAAAAGGGCGACCGGAGTTGTACCTTGACCTTATGACAACTAGAACCGGATACTTAATAAAACACACCCTTCCAAGTGCGAGATACAACCCGGTGATCGCTCTCTAACAGGCGACGAGGAGAGGATCGCCGGGTAGGATTATGCTATGCGATGCTCTTGGAGATGCTACTTGGAGATGCTACTTGGAGATGCTACTTGGAGGACTTCAATCTACTCTCTTCTACATCTTTGCAAGGCGGAGGCTGCGAGCGTAGTCTTCGACAGGATTAGCTATCCCCTCTTATTCGGCATTCTGCGATTCGGTCCACCGATATGGCCCTTTACACATATACCCATGCATATGTAGTGTAGCTCCTTGCTTGCAGTACTTTGGATGAGTACTCACGGTTGCTTTCTTCCCCTTTTCCCCTTTCCTTTCTTTACGGTTGTCGCAACCAGATCTTTGGAATCGAGAGCGACGCCACCGTCGTTGGCGACTACTACACTGGAGGTGCCTACTACTACGTGCGGTGGCGGCGACGATCAGAGTAGTTTAGGAGGATCCAGGCGGGAGGCTGCGCCTCTTCGATCTGTATCCCGGTTTGTGCTAGCCTTCTTAAGGCAAACTTGTTTAACTTATGTGCGTACTCAGATATTGTTGCTTCCACTGACTCGTCTATGATCGAGCACTTGTATTCGAGCCCTCGAGGCCCCTGGCTTGTATTATGATGCTTGTATGACTTATTTATGTTTTAGAGTTGTGTTGTGATATCTTCCCGTGAGTCCCTGATCTTGATCGTACACATTTGCGTGCATGATTAGTGTACGATTGAATCGGGGGCGTCACAGTTGTGACGTTTGGTAGCACACAAAGTGTTCCTCCGGTAAACGGGAGTTGCATAATCTCATAGTCATAGGAACATGTATAAGCCGTGAAGAAAGCAATAGCAACATACTAAACGATCAAGTGCTAAGCTAACGGAATGGGTCAAGTCAATCACATCATTCTCCTAATGACGTGACCCCGTTAGTCAAATGACAACTCATGTCTATGGTTAGGAAACATAACCATCTTTGATCAACGAGCTAGTCAAGTAGAGGCATACTAGTGACAATCTGTTTGTCTAGGTATTTCACACATGTATTATGTTTCCGGTTAATACAATTCTAGCATGAATAATAAACATTTATCATGATATAAGGAAATAAATAATAACTTAATTATTGCCTCTAGGGCATATTTCCTTCAGTCTCCCACTTGCACTAGAGTCAATAATCTAGTTCACATCATCATGTGATTCAACACCAATATTCACATCTGTATGTGATTAACACCCATAGTTCACATCGTCATGTGATCAACACCCAAAGGGTTCACTAGAGTCAATAATCTAGTTCACATCGGTATATGATTAACACCCAAAGAGTACTAAGGTATGATCATGTTTTGCTCGTGAGAGAAGTTTAGTCAACGGTTCCGTCACTTTCAGAGCCGTATGTATTTTGCAAATATTCTATGTCTACAATGCTTTGCATGGAGCTACTCTAGCTAATTGCTCCCACTTTCAATATGTATCCAGATTAAGACTTAGAGTCATTCGGATCGGTGCTAAAACTTGTATCGGCGTAACCCTTACGCACGAACCTTTTGTCACCTCCATAATCGAGAAACATATCCTTATTCTACTAAGGATAATTTTTGATCATTGTCGATGATCTACTCCTAGATCACTGTTGTACTCCCTTGCCAAACTCAGTGGTAGGGTATGCAATAGATCTGGTACACAGCATGGCATACTTTATAGAACCTATGGCCAAGGCATAGGGAATGACTTTCATTCTCTTTCTATCTTCTGCCGTGGTCGGGCTTTGAGTCTTACTCAATTTCACACCTTGTAACACAGGCAAGAACCTTTTCTTTGACTGTTCCATTTTGAACTACTTCAAAATCTTGTCAAGGTATGTATTCATTGAAAAACTTATCAAGCATCTTGATCTATCTCTATAGATCTTGATGCTCAATATGTAAGCAGCTTCACCGAGGTCTTTCTTTGAAAAACTCCTTTCAAACACTCCTTTATGCTTTGCAGAATAATTCTACATTATATCCGATCAACAATATGTCATTCACATATACTTATCAGAAATGTTGTAGTGCTCCCACTCACTTTCTTGTAAATACAGGCTTCTCCAAAAGTCTGTACAAAACCAAATGCTTTGATCACACTATCAAAGCGTTTATTCCAACTAGGCTTGCACCAGTCCATAAATGGATCGCTGGAGCTTGCACACTTTGTTAGCTCCCTTTGGATCGACAAAACCTTCTGGCTGCATCATATACAACTCTTCTTCCAGAAACCCGTTCAGGAATGCAGTTTTGACATCCATCTGCCATATTTCATAATCATAAAATGCGGCAATTGCTAACATGATTTGGAAAGACTTTTAAGCATCGATACGAGTGAGAAAAATCTCATTGTATTCAACACCTTGAACTTGTCGAAAAACTTTTTGCGACAATTCGAGCTTTGTAGATAGTAACACTACTATCAACGTCCGCCTTCTTCTTGAAGATCCATTTATTTTCTATGGATTGACGATCATCGGGCAAGTCCACCAAAGTCCACACTTTGTTCTCATACATGGATCCTATCTCAGATTTCATGGCCTCCAGCCATTTCATGGAATCTGGGCTCATCATCGCTTCCTCATAGTTCGTAGGTTCATCATGGTCTAGTAACATGACTTTCAGAACAGGATTACCGTACCACTCTGGTGCGGACCGTACTCTAGAAGACCTACGAGGTTCTGTAGTAACTTGATCTGAAGTTTCATGATTATTATCATTAGCTTCCTCACTAATTGGTGTAGGAATCACTGGAACTGATTTCTGTGATGAACTACTTTCCAATTTGGGAGAAGGTACAAATTACTTCATCAAGCTCTACTTTCCTCCCACTCACTTCTTTCGAGAGAAACTCCTTCTCTAGAAAGGATCCATTCTTAGCAATGAATGTTTTGCCTTCAGATCTGTGATAGAAGGTGTACCCAACAGTTTCCTTTGGGTATTCTATGAAGACGGACTTCTCCGATTTGGGTTCGAGCTTATCAGGTTGAAAACCTTTTTTCATATAAGCATCATAGCCCCAAACTTTAAGAAACGACAACTTGGGTTTCTTGCTAAACCCCAGTTCATAAGGTGTCGTCTCAATGGATTTAGATGGTGCCCTTTTAACGTGAATGCAGCTGTCTCTAATGCATAACCCCAAAACGATAATGGTAAATTAGTAAGAGACATCATAGATCGCACCATATCCAATAAAGTGCGGTTACGACGTTCGGACACACCATAACATTGTGGTGTTCCAGGTGGCGTGAGCTGTGAAACTATTCCACATTGTTTTAATTGAAGACCAAACTCATAACTCAAATATTCATCTCCACGATCAGATCGCAGAAACTTTTTCTTCTTCTTGTTATGATGATTTTCCACTTCACTCTGAAATTCTTTGAACCTTTCAACTATTTCAGACTTATATTTCATCAAGTAGATATACCCATATCTGCTCAAATCATTTGTGAAGGTCAGAAAATAATGATACCTGCCACGAGCCTTAATACTTATTGGTCTTGCATACATCAGTATCTATTATTTCCAATAAGTCAGTAGCTCGTTCCATTGTTCCGGAGAATGGAGTTTTTGTCATCTTGCCCATGAGGCATGGTTCGCAAGCATCAAGTGATTCATAATCAAGTGATTCCAAAATCCCATCAGCATGGAGTTTCTTCATGCGCTTTACACCAATATGACCTAACCGGCAGTGCCACTAATAGGTTGCACTATCATTATTAACTTTGCATCTTTTGGCATCAATATTATGAATATGTGTATCACTACGATCGAGATCCAACAAACTATTTTCATTGGGTGTATGACCATTGAAGGTTTTATTCATGTAAATAGAACAACAATTATTCTCTGACTTTAAATGAATAACCGTATTGCAATAAACATGATCAAATCATATTCATGCTCAACGCAAATGGAAAATAACATTTATTTAGGTTTAACACACTAATCCTGAAAGTATAGGGAGTGTGCGATGATGATCATATCAATCTTGGAACTACTTCCAACACTCATCGTCACTTCCCCTTCAACTAGTTTACATTTCTCAGTAACTCTGTTTTGAGTTACTAATCTTAGCAACCGAACAAGTATCAAATACTCAGGGGCTACTATAAACACTAGTAAGGCACACATTAATAACATGTATATCAAATATACCCTTGCTCACTTTGACATCCTTCTTATCCACCAAATATTCAGGGCATTTCCGCTTCCAGTGACCATTTCCTTTGCAGTGTAAGCACTCAGTTTCAGGCTTTGGTCCAACTTTGGTCTTCTTCATGGGAGTGACAACTTGTTTGCCATTCTACTTTAAGTTTCCCTTTCTTTCCCTTTGCCCTTTTTCTTGAAACTAGTGGTCTTGTCAATCATCAACACTTGATGCTCTTTCTTGATTTCTACCTTCGTCGATTTCAACATCACGAAGAGCTCGGGAATCGTTTTCATCATCCGTTGCATACTATAGTTCATCACGAAGTTCTAGTAACTTAGTGATGGTGACTAGAGAATTCTATCAATCACTATCTTATCTGGAAGATTAACTCCCACTTGATTCAAGCGATTGAAGTACCCAGACAATCTGAGCACATGCTCACTAGTTGAGCGATTCTCCTCCATCTTGTAGCTATAGAAGTTGTTGGAGACTTCATATCTCTCAACTCGGGTATTTGCTTGAAATATTAACTTCAACTCCTGGAACATCTCATATGGTCCATGACGTTCAAAATGTCTTTGAAGTCCCGATTCTAAGCCGTTAAGCATGGTGCACTAAACTATCAAGTAGTCATCATATTGAGTTAGCCAAGCGTTCATAACGCCGCATCTGCTCCTGCAATAGGTCCGTCACCTAGCGGTGCATTAAGGACATAATTCTTACGTGCAGCAATGAGGATAAACCTCGGATCACGGATCCAATCCGCATCATTGCTACTAACATCTTTCAACACAATTTTCTCTAGGAACATATCAAAATAAACATATGAAAGCAACAACACAAGCTATTGATCTACAACATAATTTGCAAAATACTACCAGGACTAAGTTCATGATAAATTTAAGTTCAATTAATCATATTACTTAAGAACTCCCACTTAGACAGACATCTATCTAGTCATCTAAGTGATCACATGATCCAAATCAACTAAACCATGTCCGGTCATCACGTGAGATGGAGCAGTTTCAATGGTGAACATCATTATGTTGATCATATCTACTATATGATTCATGTTCGACCTTTCGGTCTCCGTGTTCCGAGGCCATATCTGTATATGCTAGGCTCGTCAAGTTTAACCTGAGTATTCCGCGCGTGCAACTGTTTTGCACCCGTTGTATTTGAACGTAGAGCCTATCACACCCGATCATCACGTGGTGTTTCAGCACGAAGAACTTTTGCAACGATGCATACTCAGGGAGAACACTTCTTGATAATTTAGTGAGAGATCATCTTAAAATGCTATTGTCAATCAAAGCAAGATAAGATGCATAAAGGATAAACATCACATGCAATCAATATAAGTGATATGATATGGCCATCATCATCTTGTGCTTGTGATCTCCATCTTCGAAGCACCGTCGTGATCACCATCGTCACCGGCGCGACACCTTGATCTCCATCGTAGCATCGTTGTAGTTACACCATCTATTGCTTCTACGACTATCGCTTCCGCTTAGTGATAAAGCAAAGCAATTACAGGGCGTTTGCATTTCATACAATAAAGCGACAACCATATGGCTCTCGCCGATTGCCGATAACCGGTTACAAAACATGATCATCTCGTACAATAAAATATAGCATCACGTCTTGACCATATCACATCACAACATGCCTGCAAAAACAAGTTAGGCGTCCTCTACTTTGTTGTTGCAAGTTTTACGTGGCTGCTACGGGCTGAGCAAGAACCGTTCTTACCTACGCATCAAAACCACAACGATAGTTCGTCAAGTTAGTGCTGTTTTAACCTTCGCAAGGACGGGTGTAGCCACACTCGGTTCAACTAAAGTTGGGAAACCGACACCGCTAGTCACTGCGTGCAAAGCACGGCGGTAAAACCAGTCTCGCGTAAGCGTACGCGTAATGTCGGTCCGGGCCGCTTCATCCAACAATACCGCCAAACCAAAGTATGACATGCTGGTAAGCAGTATGACTTATATTGCCCACAACTCACTTGTGTTCTACTCGTGCATATGACATCTACGCATAAAACCAGGCTTTGATACCACTGTTGGGGAACGTAGTAATTTCAAAAAAAATCCTACGCACACGCAAGATCATGGTGATGCATAGCAACGAGAGGGGAGAGTGTTGTCCATGTACCCTCGTAGACCGTAAGCGGAAGCGTTATGACAACGCGGTTGATGTAGTTCTACGTCTTCACGATCCAACCGATCCAAGCACCGAACGTACGGCACCTCCAAGTTCAGCACATGTTCAGCTCGATGACGATCCCCGGACTTAGATCCAGCAAGGTTTCGGGGATGAGTTTCGTCAGCATGACGGCGTGGTGACGATGATGATGTTCTACCGACGCAGGGCTTCGCCTAAGCACCGCAATGATATGACCGAGGTGGAATATGGTGGAGGGGGCACCGCACACGGCTAAGGAACGATCACGAAGATCAACTTGTGTGTCTAGAGGTGCCCCTGCCCGTATATAAAGGAGCCAAGGGGGAGGGGGCGGCCGGCCAAGGAGGGCGCGCCAAGGGGGAGTCCTACTCCCATCGGGAGTAGGACTCCATTCTTTCCTAGTTGGAGAAGGAGAAGGGGGAAGGAGGAGGAACAGGGGAAGGAAAGGGGGGCGCCGCCCGCCTCTCCTTGTCCTATTCGGACTAGGGAGGGGAGGGGACGCAGCCCACCTCTTGCCTCCTCTCCTCTTCTCCCTTAGGGCCCATGAAGGCCCAATAACCCCCGGGAGGGTTCCGTAACCCGGTGCTCGGTAAAATCGATTTCACCGGAACCATTCCGATATCCAAATATAGGCTTCCAATATATCAATCTTTATGTCTCGACCATTTCGAGACTCCTTGTCATGTCCGTTATAACATCCGGGACTCCGAACAACCTTCTGTACATCAAAACTTATAAACTCATAATAAAACTATCATCGTAACGTTAAGCGTGCGGACCCTACGGGTTCGAGAACTATGTAGACATGACCTAGAACTATTCTCGGTCAATAACCAATAGCAGAACCTGGATGCTCATATTGGCTCCTACATATTCTACGAAGATCTTTATCGGTCAAACCGCGTAACAACATACTTTGTTCCCTTTGTCATCGGTATGTTACTTGCCCGAGATTCGATCGTTGGTATCTCAATACCTAGTTCAATCTCGTTACCGGCAAGTCTCTTTACTCGTTCCATAATTCATCATCCCGCAACTAACTCATTAGTTGCAATGCTTGCAAGGCTTAAGTGATGTGTATTACCGAGAGGGCCCAGAGATACCTCTCCGACAATCGGAGTGACAAATCCTAATCTCGAAATATGCCATCCCAACATGTACCTTTGGAGACACCTGTAGAGCACCTTTATAATCACCCAGTTACGTTGTGACGTTTGGTAGCACACAAAGTGTTCCTCCGGTAAACGGGAGTTGCATAATCTCATAGTCATAGGAACATGTATAAGTCATGAAGAAAGCAATAGCAACATACTAAATGATCAAGTGCTAAGCTAACGGAATGGGTCAAGTCAATCACATCATTCTCCTAATGACGTGACCCCGTTAATCAAATGACAACTCATGTCTATGGTTAGGAAACATAACCATCTTTGATCAATGAGCTAGTCAAGTGGAGGCATACTAGTGACAATCTGTTTGTCTATGTATTTCACACATGTATTATGTTTCCGGTTAATACAATTATAGCATGAATAATAAACATTTATCATGATATAAGGAAATAAATAATAAGTTTATTATTGCCTCTAGGGCATATTTCCTTCAGCTATCTTGAGAGAAGCCTCTAGTGAAACCTATGCCCCCCGGGTCTATCTCTTATCATATTTGCTTCCAATCTACTTTTATTTGCATCTTTACTTTTTGCATCTATATTATAAAATACCAAAAATATATTTATCTTATCATACTATGTCTACTAGATCTCACTTTCGCAAGTGGCCGTGAAGGGATTGACAACCCCTTTATTGCGTTGGTTGCGAGTTCTTTGTTTGTTTGTGTAGGTGCGTGGGACTTTTGAGGAGCCTCCTACTGGATTGATACCTTGGTTCTAAAAAACTGAGGGAAATACTTACGCTACTATTGCTGCATCACCCTTTCCTCTTCAAGGAAAACCAACGCAAGCTCAAGACGTAGCACCCAACAGTAATTTGTTTACCCAGCATGTGCTATTTTCTCGAGAGAAGCCATTAGTGAAATCTACGGCCCCCGAGTCTCTTTTCTCATCATATATTTTGAGATCTACATTGCTATTTGCCTTTTCCTTTATTTGCATCTTTTATTTTCAAATCTACATTATCAAAAACCCAAAATACCTTGTTGCACTTTTTTATCACTTATTTTATTTCGTGTTTTATCGAGATCTATTTATCCAATCTATCATAATTTTTATCCCATCAACTTGACAATTTCTAGCACCGTTACCCGAAAGGGATTGACAACCACTTTTTCACGTCAGGTTGCAAGTATTTATTCTTTGTGTGTAGGTACCGTTTACATAGTGTTGCGTCGTTCTCCTACTAGTTCGATAACCTTGGTTTCATCATTAGGGAAATACCTACCGTAGTTGTGCTGCATCATCCCTTCCTCTTTGGGGAAATAACGACGTAGTTCAAGCGACATTAGACGTTGATGGTAATATCATTGTCTACAAAGCTCGACCTGTTGCAAAAGGTTTCTGACAAGTTCAAGGGGTTGACTATGATGAGACTTTCTCACCCGTATCGATGCTCAATTCTGTCCGAATCATGTTAGCAATTGCCGCATGTTATGATTATGAAATTTGGCAAAAGGATGTCAAAACTACATTACTTAATGGATTTCTTAAAGAAGAGCTGTATATGATGCAACCAGAAGGTTTTGTCAATCCAAAGGGTGCTAGCAAAGTGTGCAAGCTCCAGCGATCCTTCTATGAACCGTTGCAAGCATCTCAGAGTTGGAATATATGCTTTGATGAGGTGATCAAAGCATATGGTTTTGTATAGACTTACGGTGAAGCCTGTATTTGCAAGAAAGTGAGTGGGAGCTTTGTAGAATTTTTGATATTATATGTGGATGACATATTGCTAATTGGAAATGATATAGAATTTCTGGATAGCATAAAAGGATACTTGAATAAGAATTTTTCAATGAAACACCTCAGTAAAGCTGTTTATATATTGGGCATCAAGATCTGTAGGGATAGATCGAGACGCTTAATAGGACTTTCACAAAGCACATACCTTGACAAAGTTTTGAAGAAGTTCAAAATGGACCATTCAAAGAAAGGGTTCCTGCCTGTGTTGCAAGGAGTAAAATTGAGTCCGGCTCAAAGTCTAACCATGGTAGAAGATAGAGAGAGAATGGAAGTCATTCCCTATGCCTCAGCCATCGGTTCTTTTATGCCATGCTGTGCACTAGACCTGATGTGTGCCTTGCCATAAGTTTGGCTGGGAGGTACCAAAGTAATCCAGGAGTGGATCACTGAACAGCGATCAAGAATATCATAAAGTACCTAAAAAGGACGAAGGATATGTTTCTCGTTTATGGAGGTGATAAAGAGCTCGTCATAAAGGTTTACGTCGATGCTAGATTTGATACAGATCCGGATGACTCTAAGTCACAAACCGGATATGTATTTATATTGAATGGTGGAGCTGTCAATTGGTGCAGTTCTAAGCAGAGCGTCGTGGCCGGATCTACATGTGAAGCGGAGTACATAGCTGCTTCGGAAGCAGCACATGAAGGAGTTCATATCCGATCTGGGTGTAATACCCAATGCATCGGATCCAATGACAATCTTTTGTGACAGCACTGGAGCGATTGCCATAGCAAAGGAGCCCCGGTTTCACAAGAGAACCAAACACATCAAGCGATGCTTCAACTGAATTCGTGAGTATGTCAAAGATGGAGACATAGAACTTTGCAAAATACATACGGATCTGAATGTGGCAGACCCGTTGACTAAACCTTTTCTACGGGCAAACATGATCAGCACCAAGACTCCATGAGTGTTAGATTCATTACTATGAAATCTAGATTATTGACTCTAGTGGAAGTGGGAGACTGATGGAAATATACCCTAGAGGCAATATAAAGTTGTTATTATTATATTTTATTATTCATGATAAATGTTTATTATTCATGATAGAATTTTATTGACCGGAAACTTAAATACATGTGTGGATACATAAACAAATATCGTGTCCCTAGTGAGCCTCTACTAGACTAGTTCATTGATCAAAGATGGTTAAGGTTTCCTAACCATAGACATGAGTTGTCACTTGATAATGGGATCACATCATTAGGAGAATGAGGTGATGGACAAGACCCATCCGTTAGCTTAGCATATGATTGTTCAGTTTATTGCTACAGCTTTCTTAATGTGAAATACTTATTCCTTCGACCATGAGATCATACAACTCCCGGATACCGAAGGAATACCTTGTGTGCTATCAAACATCACAACATAATTGGGGGATCATAAAGATTCTCTACATGTATCTCCGAAGGTGTCTGTTGAGTTGGCGTGAATCGAGATTGGGATTTGTCACTCCGTATGACGGAGAGGTATCTCTGGGCCCACTCGGTAATACAACATCACAAGAAGCTTGCAAGCAAAATGACTAAGGAGTTAGTTACGAGATGATGTATTACGGAACGAGTAAAGAGACTTGTTGGTAACGAGATTGAACTAGGTATGGAGATACCGACGATCGAATCTCGGGCAAGTAACATACCGACAGACAAAGGGAACCACATATGTTGTCATAAAGGTTCGACCAGTAAAGATCTTCATAGAATATGTAGGAACCAAGATGGGCATCCAGGTCCCGCTATTGGTTATTGACCGGAGAGTCATCTCGATCATGTCTACATCATTCTCGAACCCGTAGGGTCTGCATGCTTAATGTTCATTGACGATATAGTGGTATATGAGTTATGTGAATTGGTGACCGAATGTTATTCGGAGTCCCGGTTGAGATCACGGACATGACGAGGAGCTCCGGAATGGTCCGAAGGTAAAGATTGATATATAGTACAATACTATTTGGTCACCAAAAAGGTTTCAGAATGTACCAGGTATTTATCGGAGTGCTGGAAGGGGTTCCGGGAGGCCACAGGTAAGTGGTGGGCATTATGGGACAAAGGGGGGGGGGAGCACACCAGCCCACAAGGGGACTAGCACGCCCTTCCACCCCTGCCCACGCGCCAAGGAAGGAGGGAAGGAAGGGGAGGCGCCCTAAGGCAGCCAACCCCCCCTTTCCTTCCCCCATGTCCATATATTGAAGGGGGCACGACTAGGGCTGGCCTCTGGCCCTTTGGGGCGCCCTAGGCTGCATCCTCTCCCCCATCAACCTATATATATGTGAGGAGGGAGAGGGAAACACACACTACAATCCCCAAGCCATGTGCGGAGCCCCTCTTCGTCTAGTTCGTCCTCGGTCATAATTTTCGTAGTGCTCGGCGATGCCCTGCGGGGATAGTTGCACCACCACCGTCACCACGCCGTCATGCTGCCGGAACTCATCTACTACTTTGCCTGTCTTGCTGGATCAAGAAGGCGAGGACGTCATCGAGCTGAACGTGTGCTGAACGCGGAGGTGTCATACGTTCGGTACTCGATCGGAACGGATCGTGAAGGTGTATGACTACATCAACCGCGTTGATAAACGCTTCCGCTTAACGGTCTACAAGGGTACGTAGACACACTCTTCCCTCTCTTAGCTATTCATCTCCATGGATAGATCTTGCGTATGTGTAGAATTTTTTTTGTTTTCCATGCAACGTTCCCCAACAAATATGTCTCCAGCGTACCTATAATGTATGAAGTATTCGTGTCATGTTTAAAACAATTTTATATGGTTTTCGCATGAGTTACATGGAACTAACCCAGACTGATGCTATTTTTAGCAGAACTACCGTGGTGGTGTTTTTTGTGCAGAAATAAAAGTTCTCCAAATGCAACAAAACTTTTTGATGATTTTTTTGGAAGAAAAGAAAAATACTGGAGCAAAGAACCACTGGAGGCGCCCCCTGCTGCCCACAAGGCACCAGGGCACGCCCCCCCCTCTGGCGCTCCTTGCTGGGTAGTGGGCCCCCTGGGGCCCATCTTTGCGTGAAACCGACGCCAAAAAATCCTACAAATACAGAAACCCCTAGAAATAACCCTAGATCGGAAGTTCTGCCGCCGCAAGCCTCTGTAGCCATGAAAAACCAATCAGGAGCCCGTTCCGGCACCCTGCCGGGGGGGTCATCACTTGAGGCTATCTTCATCATCCCTATGGCCACAATGATGATGAGGGTGTAGTCCACCCTCAGGGTTGAGGGTTTGTACTAGTAGCTATGTGTTTGATCTCTCTCTCTCTCTCTCTCTCTCTCTCTTATGTTCTTGATTTGGCACGATCTTGATGTATCGCGAGCTTTGTTAATATAGTTGGATCATATGGTGTTTCTCCCTCTCTATCTTGTTGTGATGAATTGAGTTTTCCATTTTAGATTTTGTTTTATCGGATTGAATACTTTTATGGATTTGAGATCACTTGATCTATGTTTTGCTATGAATACCCGTGGTGACAATGGGGTATCATATTGATTCACTTGATATATGTTTTGGCACTCAATTCGTGGATTCCCGAGGTGACATTGGGGTAATCTATGCATAGGTTTGATGCGCGTTTTCGTCCTACTTTCTCCGGTAGAAATCTTCGGGCACTCTTTGAGGTTCTTTGTGTTGGATTGAGTATTATGAATCTGAAATTGTTTGATGCATATTGTATAATTAACTCACGGATACTTGTGGTGACATTGGAGTATCTAGGTGACATTAGAGTTGGTTGATACGTATCAATATGGTGTTATTTTAGTACGAACTCTTGGATAGATCGATCGGAAAGGATTACTTGGTGTTATTTTAGTACGAACTCTTGGATAGATTGATCGGAAAGAATAACTTTGAGGTGGTTTCGTACCCTACAAACAATTTCTTCTTATATTCTCCGCTAGATACTAACTTTGGAGTGATTCTTCGTTGCACGTTGAGGGATGGTTATGTGATCCAATTATATTAGCATTGTTGAGAGATTACACTAGTGAAACTTTGAAGCCCAGGCCTTGTTTTCAAGCATTGCAATACCGTTTGTGCTCACTTTTGTTACTTGCTACCTTGCTATTTTTATTGTTACTATTACAAAAATCAATATCTATTATCATTATTACACTTGTATCACCATCTCTTCGCCGAACTAGTGCACCTATGGAATTTACCATTGTATTTGGTGTATTGGGGACACAAGAGACTTTTATTATTTGGTTGAGGGTTGTTTGAGAGAGACCATCTTCATCCTACACCTCCCATGGATTGATAAACTTTAGGTCATCCACTTGAGGGAAATTTGTTGTTGTCCTACAAAACTTTGCGCTTGGAGGCCCAACAGGAGTCTACAAGAACAAGTTGTGTAGTAGATATCAAGCTCTTTTCTGGCACCGTTGCCGGGGAAGTGAGTGCTTGAAGGTATATCTTTAGATCTTGCAATTGAATATTTTAGTTTCTTTTTTATCACTAGTTTGGTTTATAAAAAGAAAACTACAAAAAAATGGAATTGAGGTTGCCTCATATTATTCGTCTTTATCATGTCTTTCTTGAAAATGATGGATCAAAAAATTGTGCTCAATTGATAGAAGAAGAATTCAATAAAATGTTTGGCATTAAATTCATGAATGATGAGCATGATTGCAATGTTTTTAGTATGAATTCTTTGAATATCCATGATGCTAATGATATACAAAGCCATAAGCTTGGGGATGCTATGTTTGATGAACATGATATTGTTAGCCCCCAAGTTTTGATGAGAAAATTTATTATGATGAAAGCATGCCTCCTATTTATGATGATTATATTGATGAAAGTGGGTTTGAAAGAGTGTCAAATCTAGGAAGTAATGATCCCACTATTTTGGAGGGTGCTGAATCTTATTGTAATAATTATGAAAGTGGATTTGGATAGGTCATGACTTTATTTAATGACGATTCCACTATTTTAGAAGAGGTTTCAATTG
Organism: Aegilops speltoides; assembly: GCA_021437245.1. Lineage (NCBI taxonomy): Eukaryota > Viridiplantae > Streptophyta > Magnoliopsida > Poales > Poaceae > Aegilops > Aegilops speltoides. The sequence goes on along the minus strand of CM038141.1, from coordinate 309,494,546 downwards.
ATTATGACAACAGAGTTGCTATCTATGATGATTATGGTGATGACATGTATGCTATATTGAATCATGATATCCACGAAATTTTTCATCGTGATTTTAATGTTCAATTTGATTATGTTAATCATGTATCTCATGATAGCTATTTTGTTGAGTTTGCTCCCACTACTATTCATGAGAAGAAATCTGCTTATGTGGAGAGTAATAAAAATTCTATGCTTGTGGATCATGAAATGAATGTTTTATGTGATATTTATATTGTTGAACTCATTCATGATGCTACTGAAAATTACTATGAGAGAGGAACTTATGCTTTTTCATATTGCAACAATATCAAGTTTTCTCTCTATGTGTTCAAAATTTTGAAGTCATGCTTGTTTGCCTTCCTATGCTTGTTGATTCTTGTTCCCATAAGTTGTTTGCTCACAAAATCCCTATGCATAGGAAGTATGTGAGGCTTAAATGTGCTTGCCATGTGATTCATGATGCTCTTTTGCATGTTTCAATTACTATACTTATGTGAGCATCATTGAAATCATCATGCCTAGCTACAAAGGCATTAAAGAAAAGTGCTTGTTGGGAGACAACACAATACTTATACTACTGTTTTTGTGTGCTCAAATGATTAAGCTACTATCATAATAATGTTTTAAAGCTTTTGTTTCAATAAAGTGCCAAGTAAAGCCTTTGGGATGATGTGGATGATAGTTGATTTGATTTTGTGAAAAAACAAAACCTTTTTCACCCAGTAGAAGAATTGTTTAAATTCACTGGAACATGCATTTGATCTGAATGTTTTTACACGTGATTGACATACAAATTTACCATGTTTTCCTATTTTTCAGAATTTTTAGAGTTACAGAACTACAAGCATAATTCAGGTTTCTACAAACTGTTCTGTTTTTGACAGATTCTATTTTCAATGCATAGTTTGCTTGTTTTATAATTTCTATGGCTTATATGGATCAATATAAATTGTGAAAATGATAGAGTACAGTAGGCATTGTGTGATAACAATTATGGATCTAGTCTGGATAGTACCCAAGTGAATGATTTGCTCTTTATCATACTGATACGTCTCCAACGTATCTATAATTTATGCAGCATTCATGCTATTTTATTATCTGTTTTGAATGATTACAGGCTTTATTATACACTTCGATATTACTTTTGGGACTAACCTATTAACCGGAGGCCCAGCCCATATTGCTGTTTTCTTGCCTATTCAGTGTTTCAAAGAAAAGGAATATCAAACGGAGTCCAAACGGAATGAAACCTTCGGGAGCGTAATTTTTGGAACGAACATGATCCAGGAGACTTGGAGTTGAAGTCAAGGAAGCTTCGAGGTGGCCACAAGGGTGGGGGGCGCGCCCCCCTACTAGGCGCGCCCCCTGTCTTGTGGGCCCCTCGAGGCTCCCCCGATCGACTTCTTTCGCATATATATTCCCACATACCCTAAAAACATCGAATAACAAGATAGATCGGGAATTCCGCCGCCGCAAGCCTCTGTAGCCACCAAAAACCTCTCGGGAGCCCGTTCTGGCACCCTGCCGGAGGGGGAATCCATCACCGTTGGCCATCTTCATCATCCCGGCGCTCTCCATGATGAGGATGGGAGTAGTTCACCCTTGGGGCTGAGGGTATGTACCAGTAGCTATGTGTTTGATCTCTCTCTCTCTCTCTCTCTCTCTCTCGTGTTCTCTCTATGGCACGATCTTGATGTATCGCGAGCTTTGCTATTATAGTTGGATCTTATGATGTTTCTCCCCCTCTACTCTCTTGTGATGAATTGGGTTTTCCCTTTGAAGTTATCTTGTCGGATTGAGTCTTTAAGGATTTGAGAACACTTGATGTATGTCTTGCCGTGCTTATCTGTGGTGACAATGGGATATCTTGTGATCCACTTGATGTATGTTTTGGTGATCAACTTGCGGGTTCCGCCCATGAACCTATGCATAGGGATTGGCACACGTTTTCGTCTTGACTCTCCGGTAGAAACTTTGGGGCACTCTTTGAAGTACTTTGTGTTGGTGAATAGATGAATCTGAGATTGTGTGATGCATATCGTATAATCATGCCCACGGATACTTGAGGTGACATTGGAGTATCTAGGTGACATTAGGGTTTTGGTTGATTTGTGTCTTAAGGTGTTATTCTAGTACGAACTCTATGATAGATTGAACAGAAAGAATAGCTTCATGTTATTTACTACGGACTCTTGAATAGATCAATCAGAAAGGATAACTTTGAGGTGGTTTCGTACCCTACCATAATCTATTCGTTTGTTCTCCACTATTAGTGGCTTTGGAGTGACTCTTTGTTGCATGTTGAGGGATACTTATATGATCCAATTATGTTATTATTGTTGAGAGAACTTTCACTAGTGAAAGTATGAACCCTATGCCTTGTTTCCTAGCATTGCAATACCGTTTACTCTTACTTTTATCATTAGTTACCTTGCTGTTTTTATAATTTCAGATTACAAAAACCTATATCTACCATCCATATTGCACTTGTATCACCATCTCTTCGCCGAACTAGTGCACCTATACAATTTACCATTGTATTGGGTGTGTTGGGGACACAAGAGACTTTTTGTTATTTGGTTGCAGGGTTGTTTGAGAGAGACCATCTTCATCCTACGCCTCCCACGGATTGATAAACCTTAGGTCATCCACTTGAGGGAAATTTGCTACTGTCCTACAAACCTCTGCACTTGGGGGCCCAACAACGTCTGCAAGAAGAAGGTTGTGTAGTAGACATCACATACTAACCAATCTCACAAAGTTCCGTTAAGTTTTGTGTGATTGAAGTTTCAAGTTTTGGGTGAGATATCAATGTGATGAGAATAAGGAGTGACAAGACCCTAAGCTTGGGGATGCCCAAGGCACCCCCAAGGTAATATTCAAGGAAGATCCAAGCAACGAAGCTTGGGGATGCCCTAGAAGGCATCCGCTCTTTCGTCTTCAACATTATCGATAACCTCACTTGGGACTATATTTTATTCGTCACATGATATGTGTTTTGATTGGAGTCTAATTTACCTTTGTTGAGATTTGCTTGCATTTTTTATATATATTTTATTTCAATAAAAGTGTCAAGTATAGCCTTCACCATGCTTAGTTTGCAAGTATATGAGTTGTTGTTTCAAAACAGAAAGTTTATCGCTGTTGCGAAAATTCCCGAGAAAAGTTAGAATGTGATAAAATGTTGAAATTTTGCAAAATAAGATATGATAAATTTTGTACAGTGTGGTAAATTTTCAGAATTTTTTTAGTTACAAAAGTATGGATCCTTCTTCATCCTTTACAGACTGTCCTGTTTAGACAGATTGCTGTTATGATTGCATTGTTTGCATTTGTTTGCTTGTTTAATGATTCTATTTGAGGATAGGAGTATTAAATATGCAGAGCCATTTAGTATGGAATGTTAAATTATAATTTTTAGTGATTAGCTACAATAGAGAATGATAAGGTTATTTCATTGATTTATACAAACTTATCTCACGAGTTCTTGTTGAGTATTCTATGGATGATTTTTTTTAAGATTTAGGGAAACCGTGGTATAAAAGGAATTAAGGAGACACAAAAGCTCAAGCTTTGGGATGCCCAAGGAATCCCAAGTTAATATTCTAATAAGTTTGAAGCATCTAAGCATGGGGATGCCCCGATAGACATCCCACCTTTCTTCATCAACAATTATCGGTTAGCCTCGGTTGAGCCTAAGTTGTTGCTTCTTCACGTGATGTGTGTTATTCTTAGAATTTCATTTTATTTTGTTTTGCTTGCTGTTTTAATAAAATACTTAGATCTGAAAGTTTTTAAATGAGCGAGAGTCCTCAAATAGCTACCCATTTACTTAACTACTCATTTGATCTTCACTTATGTCTTTTTGGAGTAGTTTGTCATTTGCTCTCATGCTTCACTTAAATTTATTTGAGAGCTTGTTAATAGCAATGGTAATATATAAATTAGTCCCAAAGTGATAGATATTCAAGAGCGATATAATAAAAACTTTCATGAATATCATTGGATATGATAAACTTGATTCCTTGTAACACCCTGGATTTTGGCCCTTTCTTTTTCATTTGAATTTCTTTGAGATTTTATTTGAAATTGCTTTTATGTGGCTATGTGGTCTTAAAACCTGGGAAGATCATCTCTTCTCAAGTCTCCCAAGTGGCTTGTCATCCTCATATCCATCCCTAGGTCATGTCATTTCCCATCTTGGACGAATCCCAATATTCTTTTTATTGGGAATATTCCTTTTCTATTAAAGGAATAACCCTTTTTGCTCTAGGTTGTGAAGCAACCTATATTTTTGTCACTCTCAAAATTCCCAAATAATTCTCATAAATTGTTTGGGTCATATCTTCCACAAATATATCAAAATCCTTTCCTGCCATGACCAAAAATAATTCACAAATATTCCTTTTCCTATTCTGCCCTAAATGGCACTTTGTGAAGGAAGTGCTATTTATCTTTTCCTTTTTGCTCCCAAACTTTTTTGACACTCTTTCCCATCCATAACATTGCGTCATGCCAAATTTCAACCTCATTTTCCTAGTAAATATTCCTCAGCCAACTTCCAAAGTTTCTGACCAGTAAGGAACATTGTGAAGGAGGTCCAAGCTAGACATATCCAAATGAGTTGAAATTTTGTCACAACCTCCATGTGCTCATATCATAGCTCCAATCTAAACTTGATCTCATTTCATCCATCCATGTGAGCTAGTCATGAAATCTTGGTTTCTGGTCAGATTTTTAGTTTGTGCAGCAACTATATTTTATATTGCTTCATTATTGCTGAAAACTTACCAAGACATGCTCCTACACATATAAACTATCTCCACCAAATGTGGGCTCATTTTATATAACCATTTTCCCTATACAATTTTCCTAAGATTCTGGTCAGATGAAAGCATTGTGAAGCAAGTACTACTTTGGTGTATCCAATTGGCATGAAACTTTTACAGTGTCTTAATATGCCCAAATGACTCATCTCCACAAAAATTTAGCTCAATCCCATCACACACGTGAGTGCTACTTCAAGTTTTGCATGTCTGGTCAGTATGGTGCTTTTTGAAGCAAGTGCCACATAGGCATTTCCATTTGAGCTGAAACTCGGTCAAGATAGTGATCTTAGCATGTGATCACACCATGCCAAAGATCGACATCTATCCCCAAGTGAATCTTCCTCACCCTAGTACAAATATTTGCTGTCCAGAAGAAGTGTTAGCTCTTATCACCGAGTTCTTGCCTCCCTTATCTCTCCTAAAGTTGATAAGTCACTTCACCGATGAAAGCACAAGTGCTCCCTAGGTGGTTTTGGTAATTAATGTCAACATATCTCTTGTTGGACTAACACTTTTATCTAGTATATTTTAGATAAGTTCAACAATGGAGTGGCATGGACTAAAGGATGTGGGAACTCCTTCAAGATGCTAAGGACAAAGGATTGGCTCAAGCTTCAAGCTCAAGACTCTTCATTTTACATTTTAGTGATCCAAGATCACATTGAGTCTATAGGAAAAGCCAACACTATCAAGAAGGGATGAGGTGTTGCTTAATGAGTTTCTTGCTCCACAGTGCTTAGTGATATGCTCCAAAACCCTCAACTACTTTCCCACTTCCACACATATGTCCTAAACCTAAAGTCAAACTCTGCCACACCGATTCTTTCTATCCGGCGCCACCGAGTTCAGATGTCATAGCCACTGCCACAAACCCTAGGCAAATCGGTCTCACCGATAGGGATCTCGGTCTCACCGAGATGGGATTGTAATCTCTCTGTGTAAGTCCATTACCAAAATTGGTCTCACCGAGTTTGAGCAATCGGTACTACCGAGATTACAATGCAATCTTCCTGGTTAACTTATTACCAAAATCGGTCCTACCGAGTTTGTGTAATCGGTCAAACCGAGTTTGCATGACCAACTCTCCGGAAAGCTTATTACCAAAATCGGTCCCACCAAGTTTGTGTAATCGGTCTCACCGAGATTACGTTATGCCCTAAGCCTAACCATATCGGTCCTACCGAGTTGCATATCAGTCCCACCGAAAATCCTAACGGTCACTAGGTTTACTAAATCGGTCCGACCAAGTCTGTTGAATCGGTCCCACCGAGTTTGGTAAATTGTGTGTAACGGTTAGATTTTGTGTGGAGGCTATAAATACCCCTCCACCTGCTCTTCATTCGTGGAGAGAGCCATCAGAATAAACCTACACTTTCAACTTACATTTTCTGCGAGAGAACTACCTACTCATGTGTTGAGGCCAAGATATTCTATTCCCACCATATGAATCTTGATCCCTAGCCTTCCCCAAGTTGCTTTCCACTCAAATCTTCTTTCCACCAGATCCAAATCCCATGAGAGAGAGTTGAGTGTTGGGGAGACTATCATTTGAAGCACAAGAGCAAGGAGTTCATCATCAACGCACCATTTGTTACTTCTTGGAGAGTGGTGTCTCCTAGATTGGCTAGGTGTCACTTGGGAGCCTCCGACAAGATTGTGTAGTTGAACCAAGGAGTTTGTAAGGGCAAGGAGATCGCCTACTTCATGAAGATCTACCGCTAGTGAGGCAAGTCCTTCGTGGGCGACGACCATGGTGGGATAGACAAGGTTGCTTATTCGTGGACCCTTCGTGGGTGGAGCCCTCCGTGGACTCGCGCAACCGTTACCCTTCGTGGGTTGAAGTCTCCATCAACGTGGATGTACGATAGCACCACCTATCGGAACCACACCAGAAACATCCGTGTCTCCAATTGCGTTTGAATCCTCCAAAACCCTTCCCTTTACATTCTTGCAAGTTGCATGCTTTACTTTCCGCTGCTCATATACTCTTTGCATGCTTGCTTGTTATGTATTGTGAATGTTAAACTTGTGCCTAAACTCCACTTAAACTTAAAGAACTTAAAAATTGCCACTTCGGTACTAAGTGTCTAATCACCCCCCTCTAGACACCTCTTCTCAAGGTCCTACAAGTGGTATCAGAGGATTGGTCTCCATTGCCTTGGTTTAATCACCATTGGAGGAAGATGGATGAGTCTACTTTGGGGAGTCTTAGACATAGAGTGCCTATTCTTGATGGAGAGTATTTTCATGAGTGGAAGATGAGATGCTTGTAATTTTCAATCAATATCATTTGAACAAGTACATTGCTAGCCCTTATGCACCTCACGTTGATCTTATGCATCCTACCCTTGATGAGTCTATTGACATGATCCGCAATCTTAGAACTGCCGAACTTATCATTAGAGGATTACCTAGAAACTTGATCGGATGTTTGCCTACTCTTAATTGTGCCTACACAATATGGAAATTTCTTGAGGAACGCTTTCCAAATTATTCCTTGAAAAATCTAGATGAAATTCTCCATAAGTCTATTGCCTTGAATAAGATGAATACTAGTGATCCTATGTTTGGTGATCATCTATTTGAGCTTACAAACCTTATGCGTGCCAAAGGAGATGTTGGAATTATTAGTGATATTATTTCCGAAGCTATAAAAATTCATAAGCAAGATCATTGTCAAACTCACTCTAATGAATCACCCTCTCTAGGATTTGATCCACCACATGACGATGTTGAACATGGATACTATGATGAGGATGATAGTGACTTTGATCTTGATGATGCAATGAGACACTTTGGTCTTATGGCAAATCTTCGGGGATATATGTCAGGAGGAAAGGAATGGGTTCTTGATAGTGGATGTACCGATCACATGACCGGAGATAAAGACATGTTTCGTGAGCTTGCTGAAAATGATAGTCCTCGAAAGTATGTCACTTTCGGTGACAACTCAAAGGGTAAGGTGGTTGGCCTCGGTAAGGTGGCCATATCACATGATAGCTCCATCCAAAATGTTATGCTCGTTGAATCTCTTGGCTACAACTTACTTTCAGTATCTAGACTTGCTAATTTCGGTTTCAATATCCTATTTACTGAAGTAGATTGCCAAGTGTTTCGTCAAGACAATCATAAAATGGTCTTTACCGGTGTGCGTAGAGGTGATCTATACATTGTTGATTTCACTAAAAAGGCTCAACCTAAAACTTGCTTCATTGCTAAATCCTCAAAAGGTTGGTTATCGCATAGACGACTAGGTCACGTTGGCACGAGAAACCTTGACAAGCTTATCAAAGGAAATCATATCCTTGGTGTTAACGATGTCATATTTGATAAGGATAGACTTTGCAGTGCTTGTCAGGCAGGTAAACAGGTTGGAGGAAGGCATCCCGTGAAGAACATCATGACCACAAGGAGGCCACTTGAGCTACTTCACATGGATCTTTTTGGTTCCAACTCTTACAAGAGTCTCGATGGAAATTCTTTTGGTCTAGTTATAGTTGACGATTTTTCAAGATTTACGTGGGTGTTCTTTCTTGATGATAAATCGCAGGTCCAAAAGATCTTCAAAAACTTCGCTAGGAAGGCCAAAAATCAATTTGAAGTGAAGATCAAGAAGGTTCGCAGTGACAATGGAACGGAGTTCAAGAACGCAAATGTGGACACCTTTCTTGACGAAGAAGGGATTTCACACGAGTTCTCGTCTACGTACACACCTCAACAAAATGGAGTTGTTGAGAGGAAGAACCGGACGCTCATCGAAATGGCGAGAACGATGCTTGATGAGTACAAGACACTGAAGCACTTTTGGGCAGAAGCGGTTGAGATAGCTTGTCATGCAACAAATCGCTTGTATCTTCACAAGCTACTCGCAAGGCGGCATCTGAGCTCCTCACGGTAACAAACCCCAAGTTGGATACTTTCGAGTATTCGACTCAAAGTGCTACATTCTTGATAAGCATCGTCATTCTAAATTTGCTCCTAAGTCTCATGAAGGTTTCCTACTAGGTTATGGCTCAAACTCTCACACTTACCGTGTCTACAACAATTTCACCCGAAAGGTTGAAGAGACGGTAGATGTGAAGTTTGACGAATCTAACGGCTCGCAAGTAGAGCAATTGCCAATTGATGTAGGAGACAAAGATCCTTCGGAAGCAATCCAAGACTTGTCTTTTGGCAAGGTCCATCCAACGGAGGTGAAGGAGAGTACCTCGTCTGTCCAAGTGGAAGCTTCTACTTCACGACAAGGAGAACCAAGAGTTGATACGGAAGCATCCACAAGTGGGACACACCAAGATGAAGAAAACGAGGAAGTGCATCAAGATGAACGTCAACAACCTCCTTCTCCACCACAACAAGAAAACGACAACGCCAACAATGAAGAAGGCCAAGAAGAATAACAAGATGAAGAAGAAGTTCAACCAAGAAACAAGCAAAAGCTTTCACGAGTTCGAGCAAGAATTGCTAAAGACCATCCCGTCGAGCAAATCTACAATGATATTCAAACCGGAAGAATCACTCGCTCTAAAACTCGTTTAGCTAACTTTTGTGAAAATTATTCTTTCATCTCTAGCATTGAACCTATGAAGGTCAAACAAGCATTGGAAGATCTGGATTGGATAAATGCTATGCATGAAGAGCTACAAAACTTTGAGAGGAACCAAGTTTGGACATTGGTTGAGAAGCCCGACAACAACCACAACATTATCAGTACCAAATGGGTGTTTCGCAACAAGCAAGATGAATATGGACAAGTAGTTCGCAACAAAGCACGTCTCGTCGCCCAAGGCTACACACAAGTCGAAGGTATGGACTATGGTGAGACTTACGCTCCCGTTGCTAGACTTGAGTCCATTTGCATCTTACTTGCCTATGCTAATCATCATGATATCACCTTGTACCAAATGGACATTAAAAGTGCTTTTCTAAGTGGTGAAATAGAGGAGGAAGTTTATGTTAAGCAACCTCCCGGCTTTGTCAATCCTAAGAAACCCAATCATGTTTAAAAACTTCACAAAGCCCTTTATGGTCTTAAACAAGCTCTTAGAGTGTGGTATAAATGCTTGACCAAGTTCCTCATTGAAAAAGGTTTTGAAATTGGGAAAATTGATTCCACACTTTTTTACTAAAAGGGTTAATGGAGAACTATTTGTGTGCCAAATCTATGTTGATGATATTATATTTGGTTCAACTAACCCTCATTTTAGTGAAAAGTTTGGGAAGCTAATGTCGGATAAGTTTGAGATGTCTATGATGAGTGAACTCAAATTCTTCCTTGGGTTGCAAATCAAGCAAACTAAGGAAGGTACCTTTGTTTCTCAAACAAAGTACACCAAGGACTTATTCAAGAAGTTCAATATGCAAGAGTGCAAAGGTTTGTCTACACCCATGCCTACTAGTGGACATCTTGACTTGACCAAAGATGGTGAACCGGTTGATCAAAAGGTTTATCGCTCTATGATTGGTTCATTGTTATATCTATGTGCTTCATGTCCCGATATCATGCTAAGTGTGTGCATGTGTGCACAATATCAAGCTGCTCCTAAAGAATGTCATCTTAAGGCCGTGAAAAGGATAGTGAGATACTTAATCCATACACCAAATTTTGGCATTTGGTATCCTAAGAGGGCCTCTTTCGATCTTGTTGGCTACTCCGACTTGGACTATGCCGGAGACAAGGTTGATAGAAAGTCCACTTCGGGTACTTGTCAATTTCTTGGTAGATCTCTTGTGTCTTGGTCCTCCAAGAAACAAAACTCGGTATCCTTATCGACCGCCGAAGCGGAATACATTGTCGCTGGTTCATGTTGTGCTCAATTACTTTGGATGACCCAAACTCTTAAAGATTATGGGATTTATGTGAAACATGTTCCATTGCTTTGTGACAATGAAAGTGCTATCAAAATTGGTCATAATCCCGTACAACATTCTCGAACTAAGCATATTGAAGTTCGTCATCATTTCATTCGAGATCATGTTGCTAAGGGTGACATTGATCTTAAGCATGTTCGCACCGAAAAGCAACTAGCTGATATATTCACTAAACCTCTTGATGAGAAAGTGTTTTGCAGGTTAAGAGGAGAATTGAACATCATTGATGCTTCAAACTTGGAGTAGAAACTCCATTGGATACATGCAAGGCATGAGCTTATGACTAATCCTTGATATTTCTCTTATGATGAAAATCTTATGTCTTGGATATATTTGCAACTTGCATGTTATCTAACCCATGTAGGTACTTGGTTGAATCGAATTCCATGAGATTGTAATCTACTCACATCTTGAGCAATCTCTACATCACCAAGTTTCTACACTATGGTGGTTGAAGACAAGGAAGCACGGAACCATTCAAACATATCCTTTGACAAATTCTATGTTGAGCTTCATGATTGTCATTATTGGATACACAAGTGCTCTTCCTTGAAAGAACTAACCCATGTAGGAAGATGGACTCAAATTCCAAGTGGTGCTCCCAACTCTTGATGAGCTACATCAACCTTTAGCAACCCACACAAGTTCAACTACATGGACTACACCACCAACCAAGGTATGTTATTCCATCTTAGAGAAGCTTTAATCCAAGTCATGAGCTAAAGTGACTCGACAAGATGTGAATACATCAAGATGCTTAAACGAAAAATGGCAACTCCATTTTGAGCTTAAACGATGAGTATGACCTATGATCAAGTGATCTCACTTGACTCCTAAGTCAATATACTCTAACATAGGTGACTTTGTCGCCGACCATCTCTAGATGAAGTTCTCTTGTGTTCTTTTCTATGTTTTTGCATTTGTCTCATGCATATTTGTTTCCCCTTTCAAAAAAAAAACTTCATCTAGCTTTCTTTCTGTTTGCTCTGCATTTTCTGCATTCCAATTCATTGCATATCATTCAGTAAATTCCTTGCAAATCTTTGTGAGATTTTACAAGTATAGTGAGCTGAGGTGACAAGTCTTTTCTCTGTAATGAACTCGGTTTCACCAATTTGTTGTTTTTGGTCCAACCAAATCCTTTCGGTACAACCGAAGCATACCACTCGGTGCCACCAATTTCACAACAGGAAAAATAGTTTGCCACTTATTCTGTGTTTCTTCTGATCCAGCTCCACTCAATGAATCTTTTCCTCTACAAGCATCACATTTTTATCATTGCTTTGTGTTGTGACTCAAGGACCAAACACATTCACAACAAATTCCAGAAGACCCTTCTTGGAAATTGATGTCAAAGGGGGAGAGAGAGATCACATCAAAGCTTATCATTTAGAGAGATCATCTCCTCAGGGGGAGAAAGAGATCTCCAGAGGGAGAGAATACTCAAGTAGAAAGTATTTCTCAAGGATCCCAGATGCTTGGTGTTCAAGAGGAGAGATGCCACATGTCTTCTTGAGGGGAAAGACATGTTCATATGTGCTTATTTGCATTAGCTGCATTAGCTCTGTTCATTTATATCTTTCAGCTCTGATTTTCTGTTCCCTATCTTCTCCCAGTATCCCATGCTAGATTCAGGGGGAGCAAGACATCTAAGGGAAAGAAATCATTTAAATTCATTGCATATCTTTACTCTTGGGGACATGTCTAATCCAATGTGGTACTTAGTTCTCACTCTGTACATGTCATCCCAGTCTTGGTATTCTTGTGGTTTGTTCTGTTTGCTCTGGCTAGTAGATGTACCTGTGTTGTCTAACCTTGTTTGCATAGGTTCATTCCATCCTAAGCCAACTCAAGACTACAAGGTAAGTATATGCATCACAATCATGTGTATGAGGAATTCTTGCTGATGAACATACTGTTTGCAAGAAGGACTCATGGGCATGAAGGTATTTTCCTTAATATTCGTTGCTCTGATGCATATGGCCAAGATACATGTAACACATTGCCTACTCTATCATGGTTATGCTCTCACATGCTTCTATATTCCATATTCACATGATTGCATACATGTAGGGGGGGCATATGCTTGTTACATGTCTTTCCAAAGCTTTACATGCTATTCTTTATATCTTTATCTAAAGCTTTGATGTATGTTGTCATCAATTACCAAAAAGGGGGAGATTGAAAGCACAAGTGCTCCCTAGGTGGTTTTGGTAATTATTGTCAACATATCTCTTGTTGGACTAACACTTTTATCTAGTATGTTTCAGATAAGTTCAACAATGGAGTGGCATGGACTAAAGGATGTGGGAACTCCTTCAAGATGCTAAGGACAAAGGATTGGCTCAAGCTTCAAGCTCAAGACTCTTCATTTTACATTTTAGTGATCCAAGATCACATTGAGTCTATAGGAAAAGCCAATACTATCAAGAAGGGATGAGGTGTTGCTTAATGAGTTTCTTGCTCCACAGTGCTTAGTGATATGCTCCAAAACCCTCAACTACTTTCCCACTTCCACACATATGTCCTAAACCTAAAGTCAAACTCGGCCACACCGATTCTTTCTATCCGGCGCCACCGAATTCAGATGTCATAGCCACTGCCACAAACCCTAGGCAAATCGGTCTCACCGATAGGGATCTCGGTCTCACCGAGATGGGATTGTAATCTCTCTGTGTATGTTCATTACCAAAATCGGTCTCACCGAGTTTGAGCAATCGGTACTACCGAGATTACAATGCAATCTTCTTGGTTAACTTATTACCAAAATCAGTCCTACCGAGTTTGTGTAATCGGTCCAACCGAATTTGCCTGACCAACTCTCTGGAAAGCTTATTACCAAAACCGGTCCCAGAGAGTTTGTGTAATCGGTCTCACCGAGATTACATTATGCCCTAACCCTAACCATATCGGTCCTACCGAGTTGCATATCGGTCCCACCGAAAATTCTAACGGTCACTAGGTTTACTAAATCGGTCCGACCGAGTCTGTTGAATCGGTCCCACCGAGTTTGGTAAATTGTGTGTAACGGTTAGATTTTGTGTTGAGGCTATAAATACCCCTCCACCTCCTCTTCATTCGTGGAGAGAGCCATCAGAACAAACCTACACTTCCAACTTACATTTTATGAGAGAGAACTACCTACTCATGTGTTGAGGCCAAGATATTCTATTCCCACCATATGAATCTTGATCTCTAGCCTTCCCCAAGTTGTTTTCCACTCAAATCTTCTTTCCACCAGATCCAAATCCCATGAGAGAGAGTTGAGTGTTGGGGAGACTATCATTTGAAGCACAAGAGCAAGGAGTTCATCATCAACGCACCATTTGTTACTTCTTGGAGAGTGGTGTCTCCTAGATTGGCTAGGTGTCACTTGGGAGCCTCCGACAAGATTGTGGAGTTGAACCAAGGAGTTTGTAAGGGCAAGGAGATCGCCTACTTCGTGAAGATCTACCGCTAGTGAGGCAAGTCCTTCGTGGGCGACGACCATGGTGGGATATACAAGGTTGCTTCTTCGTGGACCCTTCATGGGTGGAGCCCTCCGTGGACACGCACAACCGTTACCCTTCGTGGGTTGAAGTCTCCATCAACGTGGATGTACGATAGCACCACCTATCGGAACCATGCCAAAAACATCCGTGTCTCCAATTGCGTTTGAATCCTCCAAAACCCTTCCCTTTACATTCTTGCAAGTTGCATGCTTTACTTTCTGCTTCTCATATACTCTTTGCATGCTTGCTTGTTATGTATTGTGAATGTTAAACTTGTGCCTAAACTCCACTTAAACTTGAAGAACTTAAAAATTGCAACTTTGGTACTAAGTGTCTAATCACCCCCCTCTAGACACCTCTTCTCAAGGTCCTAGAACCAACCTCTGATCCACCTCCCAAACATGGTTTGTAGGACCAGAGTGCATGGCATCGCCGCGTTCACGAAGTGACCACGCGTTTGGCATACCAATGCCCGTGCTCTGGCAGTTGGACCCCTCCCCCTCATCTGTTTCTTAAATTCTTCATCGCCTAACCATGTCTAGTAGCTCCCCCATGTTGTCGCCATCTCCATGAACCCTGCTCCCCCTCTCCAGTCACCTCCCACGCGGTGCACAGGGCACGTCCGCGGGCAGACCGCATCTGCTCCACCAAGTCCGGTCGCCCGCGTCGCTCCTGGGCCTTCTCGAGCATGCCTGAGTCCCCCTGCTCCTACGTGAAGCCTCTGTACATGCCGCCCTGCCCTCTGCGTGGCCTCGACGTGCCAGAGCACCGGTGCACGCGTCGTTGTGGCCATGTGTCTCGGTCCCCGTCGCCCGGCTATATAAGCTCGTCCCGAGCGCCCTTGACCTCACCAGCCTCTCCTACATCCTCCTAGCGCCTTCCCTTACCAACCAATAGAGCTCTAGGAGCTCTCCTAGCCTGCTCTTGGCCAGAGCCTTGCCGCCGGTCGCCGCCTAATATGCGTCAATGCCGAGCCCCTCCCTCCTTCTCTTCTCCACCAGAGCCCCTACCAACCGCCACTAACCTCTCTCGCAAGGCCTTCCCCATGGTCGGAGCGACGTGCTCAACTCCAGCCGAGGCTGCCGTCTACTGCGACTTGTGCCCCGTCCAACCATGAGCTCCTCGACGGTCGTGTTCTACTTGGACGGGACCGTCTTCGTCCTCTGGTCATGCCGGTAGGCTGGGCGCCGCCAGTGGTGGCCTGTGTCGTCGGCCATCATTGCTGGAGAGCTCTGCCTCGCCTGACCTCTGTCCCGATCGAGAGGAAGAAGGAGGCGAGGGGGAGGGAGAGATCCGGCGGGACCCATGTGTAAGCGACACAGGAGCAGGTCCAGCCAGGGTAAATGGAAGCGCTTCCGAGAACACACTTTCCAGTCTTGAAAGCGCACTTTGCCACTTCTTCGGCTGAGAATACGTTTTCCTTGTGCAGAAGGCGTATTACAGTGAAGAGCGTTTTCTGTTTTAACCACCAGGGACATGTTTGTGTATAATTCTGTCACAGATTAGTCCCTGGCCTTCTATCATCTATATCTCCGCGACCGTAACTCCGAATCAGGTGATTCCAAAGCTCACGTCTTTGTCTCGCCGAGCCTATTCTATTGGTACCATTTCACTATGTTGCCATGCTACCTCTTAATCTTGCATTGGTTTTCCCTTGAAGAGGAAAGGGTGATGCATCAAAGTAGCGTAAGTATTTCCCTCAGTTTTGAGAACCAAGGTATCAATCCAATAGGAGACGACGCACAAGTCACCGAATACTTGCACAAACAATCAAGAACTTGCAACCAACGCGATAAAGGGGTTGTTAATCCTTTCATGGTCACTCACAAAAGTGAGATCTGATAGAGATAGATAAACGGTAAAGTAAATATTTTTGGTATTTTTAGTTGTATAGATTGGAAAGTAAAGATTGCAAAATAGTAGATCAGAAACTAGCAAGATGTAAACGAGATTCAATGATATGGAAAAGAAACCCGGGGGCCATAGGTTTCACTAGTGGCTTCTCTCGAGATAGCATATATTATGGTGGGTGAACAAATTACTGCCGAGCAATTGATAGAAAAGCACATAATTATGATTACATCTAATGCAATGATCATGAACATAGGCATCACGTCCGTGTCAAGTAGACCGACTCCTGCCTGCATCTACTACTATTACTCCACACATCGACCGCTATCTAGCATGCATCTAGAGTATTAAGTTCATAAAGAACGGAGTAACGCATTAAGCAAGATGACATGATGTAGAGGAATTAACTCAAGCAATATGATGAAAACCCCATCTTGTTATCCTCGATGGCAACAATACAATACGTGCCTTGCTGCCCCTACTGTCACTGGGAAAGGACACCGCAAGATGTAACCCAAAGCTAATCACTTCTATAATGGCAAGAAAGATCAATCTAGTAGGCCAAACTAAACCAAAAATTCAAAGAGACTTGCAAAGATATCAAATCATGCATATAAGAATTCAGAGAAGAACCAAGTAATATTCATAGATAATCTTGATCATAAATCCACAATTCATCAGATCTTGGCAAACACACCGCAAAAGAGTATTACATTGAATAGATCTCCAAGAACATCAAGGAGAACTTTGCATTGAGAATCAAAGAGAGAGAAGAAGCCATCTATCTAATAACCATGGACCCGAAGGTCTGTGGTAAACTACTCACGCTTCATCGGAGAGGTAATGGTGTTGATGTAGAAGCCCTCCATTATCGAATCCCCCTTCAGCAGATCACTGGAAAAGGCCCCAAGATGGGATCTCATAGGTACAAAAGTTGCGGCGGTGGAGAAGTGGTTTCGTGGCTCCCCCTGATGTTTTTAGGGTATAAGAGTATATATAGGCAAAGGAACTAGGTCAAGGGAGCTACGAGGGGCCCATGGGGGTGGGGGCGCGCCTACCCCCCTGGGCGCGCCCTCCTACCTCGTGGCCGCCTCGTTGCCTCTCCGACTTCATCTCCAAGTCTTCTGGTTTGCTTTAGGTCCAAGAAAGATCATCGCGAAGGTTTCATTCCATTTGGACTCCGTTTGGTATTCCTTCTGCAAAACTCTAAAATAGGCAAAAAGAACAGAAACTAGCACTGGGCCCTCGGTTAATAGGTTAGTCCCAAAAGTAATATAAAAGAGCATATTAAAGCCCATTAAACATCCAAAACAGATAATATAATAGCATGGAAGAATCAAAAATTATAGATACGTTGGAGACGTATCATGCCACATATTGAAAATGACCATTTTGCCCATGCCCTTAATCAGCCCCTCCGAGAGAGAAACTTTTCTGTGGAATTGTTCCGCAAGTTCCTCGCACTTCCTCCATGTGTATTCTTGTTGGGGAACATAGTAATTTCAGAAAAATTCCTACGCACGCGCAAGATCATGGTGATGCATAGCAACGAGAGGGGAGAGTGTTGTCCATGTACCCTTGTAGACTGAAAGCGGAAGCGTGAGCACAATGCGGTTGATGTAGTCGTACGTCTTCACGATCTGACCGATCAAGTACCAAACGCACGACACCTCCGAGTTCAACACACTTTCAGCTCGATGACGTCCCTCGAACTCTGATCTAGCCGAGCTTCGAGGGAGAGTTCCGTCAGCACGACGGCTTGGTGACGATGATAATGCTCTACCAATGCAAGGCTTCACCTAAGCACCGCTAAGATATTATCGAGGTGGAATATGGTGGAGGGTGGCACCGCACACGGCTAATAGATCCCAAGGATCAATTGTTGTGTATATAGGTGCCCCCCGCCCCCGTATATAAAGGAGAAAGGGGGAGGGGGCGGCCGGCCAGGAGGAGGCGCGCCAGGGAGGAGTCCTACTCCCACCGGGAGTAGGACTCCCTCCTTTCCTTGTCCAAGTAGGAGAGGGGGAAGGAAGGGAGAGAGGAGAGGAAGGAAAGGGGGGCGCCACCCCCCTCCTTGTCCTATTCGGACTAGAGGGGGAGGGGGCGCACGGCCTGCACTGGCCATCCCTCCTCTGCTCCACTTTGGGACCATGTGGCCCATTCACCCCCCGGGGGGGTTCCGGTAACCCCCGGTACTCCGATATACATCCCATAACCCCCGGAACCATTCCGGTGTCCGAATATAGTCGTCCAATATATCAATCTTCATGTCTCGACCATTTTGAGACTCCTCGTCATGTCGTGATCACATTCGGGACTCCGAACTATCTTCGGTACATCAAAATATATAAACTCATAATATAACCGTCATCTAACTTTAAGCGTGTGGACCCTACGGGTTCGAGAACTATGTAGACATGACCGAGACACGTCTCCGGTCAATAACCAATAGTGGAACTTGGATGCTCATATTGGCTCCCACATATTCTACAAAGATCTTTATCGGTCAAACCGCATAACAACATACATTGTTCCCTTTGTCATCGGTATGTTACTTGCCCAAGATTCGATCGTCGGTATCTCAATACCTAGTTCAATCTCATTACTTGTGAGTCTCTTTACTCGTTACGTGATGCATCATTCCGTAACTAACTCATTAGCTACATTGCTTGCAAGGCTTATAGTGATGTGCATTACCAAGAGGGCCCAGAGATACCTCTCCGACAATCGGAGTGACAAATCCTAATCTTGAAATACGCCAACTCAACATGTACCTTCGGAGACACCTGTAGAGCTCCTTTATAATCACCTAGTTATGATGTGACATTTGGTAGCACACAAAGTGTTCCTCCGGTAAACGGGAGTTGCATAATCTCATAGTCATAGGAACATGTATAAGTCATGAAGAAAGCAATAGCAACATACTAAACAATCAAGTGCTAAGATAACGGAATGGGTCAAGTCAATCACATCATTCTCTAATGATGTGATCCCATCAACCAAATGACAACTCATGTCCATGGCTAGGAAACTTAACCATCTTTGATTCAACGAGCAAGTCAAGTAGAGGCCTACTAGTGACATTATGTTTGTCTATGTATTCACACATGTACTAAGTTTCCGGTTAATATATTTCTAGCATGAATAATAAACATTTATCATGAAATAAGGAAATAAATAATAACTTTATTATTGCCTCGAGGGCATATTTCCTTCAGTCTCCCACTTGCACTAGAGTCAATAATCTAGTTCACATCACCATGTGATTTAACACTAATATTAACGTCTGTATGTGATTAATACCCATAGTTCACATCGTCATGTGATCAACACCCAAAGGGTTTACTAGAGTCGACAATCTAGTTCACATCGCTATGTGATTAACACCCAAAGAGTACTAAGGTATGATCATGTTTTTCTCGTGAGAGAAGTTTAGTCGTCGGGTCTGTCACATTCAGAGCCGTATGTATTTTGCAAATATTCTATGTCTACAATGCTCTGCATGGAGCTACTCTAGATAATTGCTCCCACTTTCAATATGTATCCAGATTGAGACTTAGAGTCATCTGGATCGGTGTAAAAGCTTGCACCGATGCAACTCTTTATGACGGGCTCTTTTATCACCTCCATAATCGAGAAATATTTCCTTAGTCCTCAGTAAGGATATTTTTGACCGTTGTCCAATGATCTACTCTTGGATCAAAATTGAACTCCCTTGCCAAACTCAGAGCAAAGTATACAATAGGTTTGGTACACAGCATAGCATATTTTATAGAACTTATGACTAAGGCATAGGGAATGACTTTTCATTCTCTTTCTATTTTCTGCCATGGTCGGGTTTTGAGTCTTACTCAACTTCACACCTTGCAACACAGGCAAGAACTCCTTCTTTGCCTGTTCCATTTTGAACTACTTCAAAAACTTATCAAGGTATGTACTCATTGAAAAATCTTATCAAGCGTCTTGATCTATCTCTATAGATCTTGATGCTCAATGTGTAAGCAGCTTCACCGAGGTCTTTCATTGAAAAACTTTTATTCAAGTATCCTTTTATGCTATCCAGAAATTCTATATCATTTCCAATCAACAATATGTCGTCCACATATAATGTCAGAAATGCTATAGATCTCCCACTCACTTTCTTGTAAATACATGCTTCTCTAGAAGTCTGTATAAAACCATATGCTTTGATCACACTATCAAAGCATATATTCCAACTCCGAGATGCTTGCACCAGTCCATATATGGATCGCTGGAGCTTGCACATTTTGTTAGCACCTTTAGGATTGACAAAACCTTCTGGTTGCATCATATACAACTCTTCTTTAATAAATCCATTAAGGAATGCAGTTTTGACATCCATTTGCCAGGTTTCATAAAATGTGGCAATTGCTAACATGATTCGGATAGACTTAAGCATCGATACAAGTGAGAAAATCTCATTGTATTCAACACCTTGAACTTGTCGAAAAACTTTTTGCGACAAGTCGAGCTTTGTAGATAGTAACACTACTATCAGCGTATATCTTCCTCTTGAAGATCCATTTATTTTCTTTTGCTTGACGATCATCGGACAAGTCCACCAAAGTCCACACTTCGTTCTCATACATGGATCCCATCTCAGATTTCATGGCCTCAAACCATTTTGCGGAATTTGGGCTCATCATCGCTTCCTCATAGTTCGTAGGTTTATCATGGTCTAGTAACATGACTTCCAGAATAGTATTACCGTACCACTCTGGTGCGGAACGTACTCTGGAAGACCTACGAGGTTCTTTAGTAACTTGATTTGGAGTTTCATGATCATCATCATTAACTTCCTCACTAATTGGTGTAGGCATCACTGGAAATGATTTCAGTGATGAATTATTTTCCAATTCGGCAGAAGGTACTATTACCTCATCAAGTTCTACTTTTCTCCCACTCACTTCTTTCGAGAGAAACTCCTTCTCTAGAAAGGATCCATTCTTAGCAATGAATATTTTGCCTTCGGATCTGTGATTAGAAGTTGTACCCAACAGTCTCCTTTGGGTATCCTATGAAGACGCATTTCTCCGATTTGGGTTCGAGCTTATCAGGTTGAAACTTTTTCACATAAGCATCGCAACTCCAAACTTTAAGAAATGACAGCTTAGGTTTATTGCTAAACCATAGTTCATACGGTGTCGTCTCAACGGATTTAGATGGTGCCCTATTTAACATGAATGCAGCTATCTCTACTGCATAACCCCAAAAACGATATTGGTAAATCGGTAAGAGACATCATTGATCGCACCATATCAAATAAAGTGCGGTTATGACGTTCGGACACACTGTTACGCTGTGGTGTTCCGGTCGCATGAGTTTGTGAAACTATTTCACATTGTTTTAACTGAAGGCCAAACTCGTAACTCAAATATTTTCCTCTATGATCAGATTGTAGAAACTTTTATTTTCTTGTTATGATGATTCTCCACTTCACTTCGAAATTCTTTGAACTTTTCAAATGTTTCAGACTTGTGCTTCATTAAGTAGATATACTCATATCTGCTCAAATCATCTGTGAAGGTCCGAAAATAATGATACCCGCCACGAGCATCAACGCTCATTGAATCACATACATCAGTATGTATTATTTCCAACAAGTCAGTAGCTCGTTCCATTGTTCCGAAGAACGGAGTTTTAGTCATCTTGCCCAAAAGGCACGGTTCGCAAGCATCAAATGATTCATAACCAAGTGATTCCAAAAATCCATCTTTATGGAGTTTGTTCATGCGCTTTACACCGACATTGTTGGAAATATGCCCTAGAGGCAATAATAAATGGTTATTATTATATTTCTTTGTTCATGATAATTGTCTATTATTCATGCTATAACTGTGTTGTCCGGAAATCGTAATACACGTGTGAATACATAGACCACAACATGTCCCTAGTAAGCCTCTAGTTGACTAGCTCGTTGATCAACAAATAGTCATGGTTTCCTGACTATGGGCATTGGATGTTGTTGATAACGGGATCACATCATCAGGAGAATGATGTGATGGACAAGACCCAATCCTATGAAGGAAATATGCCCTAGAGGCAATAATAAGTTATTATTTATTTCCTTATATCATGATAAATGTTTATTATTCATGCTAGAATTGTATTAACCGGAAACATAATACATGTGTGAATATATAGACAAACAGAGTGTCGCTAGTATGCCTCTACTTGACTAGCTTGTTAATCAAAGATGGTTATGTTTCCTAACCATGGACAAAGAGTTGTTATTTGATTAACGGGATCACATCATTAGTTGAATGATCTGATTGACATGACTCATTCAGTTAGCTTAGCACCCGATCGTTTAGTATGTTGCTATTGCTTTCTTCATGACTTATACATGTTCCTATGACTATGAGATTATGCAACTCCGTTTACGGAGGAACACTTTGTGTGCTACCAAAGCGTCTAGCGTAATGGGTGATTATAAAGGTGCTCTCAGGTGTCTCGAAGGTACTTGTTGGGTTGGCGTATTTGAGATTAGGATTTGTCACTCCGAATGTCGGAGAGGTATCTCTGGGCCCTCTCGGTAATGCACATCACATAAGCCTTGCAAGCAATGCAACTAATGAGTTAGTTGCGAGATGATGTATTACGGAACGAGTAAAGAGACTTGCCGGTAACGAGATTGAACTAGGTATTGAGATACCGACGATCGAATCTCGGACAAGTAACATACCAATGACAAAGGGAACAACGTATGTTGTTATGCGGTTTGACCGATAAAGATCTTCGTAGAATATGTGGGAGCCAATATGGGCATCCAGGTCCCGCTATTGGTTATTGACCGAAAACGTGTTTCGGTCATGTCTACATAGTTCTCGAACCCGTAGGGTCCGCACGCTTAAGATTTCGATGACAGTTTTATTTTGAGTTTATGAGTTTTGATGTACCAAAGGAGTTCGGAGTCCCGGATGAGATCGGGGACATGACGAGGAGTCTCGAAATGGTCGAGACGTAAAGATTGATATATTGGACGACTATATTCGGACTTCGGAAAGGTTCTGATTCGGGTATTTATCGAAATACCGGAGAGTTACGGGAATTCGCCGGGGAGAAGTATTGGGACTTATTGGGCCATACGGGAAAGAGAGAGGGGCTGCCTAGGGCAGGCCGCGCGCCCCCCCCCAAGGCCTAGTCCGAATTCGACTAGGGGGAGGGGCCGCACCCCCTCCTTCCTTCCCTTCTCTCTTCCCTTTCCTTCTCTCCTACTCCTACTACATGGAAGGTCTCCTAGTTGGACTAGGAAAGGAGGGAATCCTACTCCGGTGGGAGTAGGACTCCTCCTGGCGCGCCCTCCTTGGCGGCCGCCTCCTCCCCTTGCTCCTTTATATCACGGGAGCGGGGGCACCCCATGACACACAAGTTGATCTACGGATCGTTCCTTAGCCGTGTGCGGTGCCCCTTCCACCATATTCCACCTCGGTCATATCGTTGCGAAGTTTAGGCGAAGCCCTGCGCGATAGAACATCATCATCATCCTGCGCCGTCGTCTTGTGGAACTGATCTCGGGCCGGCTGGATCGGAGGCGGAGATCGTCATCGAGCTGAGCGTGTGCTGAACTTGAAGGCTCCGTCGTTCGGTGCTTGGATCGGTCGGATCGTGAAGGCGTCACGACTACATCAACCGCGTTGTGATAGCGCTTCGCCACGGTCTCACGAGTGCGTGGGCGAACACTCTCCCCTCGTTGCTATGCCATCACCATGATCTTGCGTGTGCGTAGGAAATTTTTGAAATTACTCGTTCCCCAGCGATGGCATCCGAGCCAGGTTTTATGCGTTGATGTTATATGCACGAGTAGAACACAAGTGAGTTGTGGGCGATACAAGTCATACTGCTTACCAGCATGTCATACTTTGGTTCAGCGGTATTGTTGGATGAAGCGGTCCGGACCGACATTACGCGTACGCTTACGCGAGACTAGTTTTACCGCCGTGCTTTGCACACAGGTGACTAGCGGGTGTCTGTTTCTCCAACTTTAGGTGAACCGAGTGTGGCTATGCCCGGTCCTTGCGAAGGTTAAAACAGCACCAACTTGACAAACTATCGTTGTGGTTTTGATGTGTAGGTGAGATTGGTTCTTGCTTAAGCCCGTAGTAGCCACGTAAAACTTGCAACAACAAAGTAGAGGACGTCTAACTTGTTTTTGCAGGGCATGTTCTGATGTGATATGGTCAAGACGTGATTAGATATAAGTTGTTGTATGAGATGATCATGTTTTTGTTGAAGTTATCGGCAACTGGCAGAAGCCCTCTGGATGTCTCTTTGTTGCATAAGATGCAAGTGCCAAATTATTGCTTTACTTTATCGTTATGCGATAGCAATAGTTGCAAAAGCAATAGTTGGTGAGACGAACATGTGACGACACATTGATATAGATCAAGATGATGAAGATCATGGTGTCGTGCCGGTAACGATAGAGATCATGACAGTACTTTGGAGATGGCGATCAAAGGCGCAAGATGATCATGGCCATATCATGTCACATATTTTGATTGCATATGATGTTTATCTATTATACATCTTATTCTTGCTTTAATTGACGGTAGCATTTTAAGATGATCTCTCACTAATTATCAAGAGGTGTTCTCCCTGAGTATGCACCGTTGACAAAGTTCATCATGCCCAGACACCACGTGATGATCGGTTGTGATAAGCTCTACATCCATCTACAACGGGTGCAAGCCAGTTTTGCACACGCGGAATATTCAGGTTAAACTTGACGAGCCTAGCATATGCAGATATGGCCTCGGAGCATGGAGACCGAAAGGTCGAGCGTGAATCATATAGTAGATATGATCAACATGAGATGTTCACCATTGAAAACTACTCCATCTCACATGATGATCGGTTATGGTTTAGTTGATTTGGATCACATGATCACTTAGATGACAGGAGAGATGTCTGTCTAAGTGGGAGTTCTTAAGTAATATGATTAATTGAACTTAATTTATCATGAACTTAGTCCTGGTAGTGTTTTGCAAATTATGTTGTAAGATCAATAGCTCGCGTTGTTGCTTTCATATGTTTATTTTCATATGTTCCTAGAGAAAATTATGTTGAAAAATGTTAGTAGCAATGATGCTGATCAGAGGTTTATCCTCATTGCTGCACAGAAGAATTATGTCCTTAATGCACCGCTAGGTAGAGGACCTATTGCAGGAGCGGTCATGAGGCGTTATGAGCGTTTGGCTAGCTCAATATGATGACTACTTGATAGTTTAGTGCACCATGCTTAACGGCTTAGAATCGGGACTTCAAAGATGTTTTTGAACATCATGGACCATATGAGATGTTCCAGGAGTTGAAGTTAATATTTCCAGCAAATACCCGAGTTGAGAGATATGAAGTCTCCAACAAGTTCTATAGCTAAAAGATGCAGGAGAATCGCTCAACTAGTGAGCATGTGCCCAGATTGTCTGAGAGATATGAACTCGGAGGCTCCGTACGTTCGGTGCTTGGATCGGTCGGATCGTGAAGACGTACGACTACATCAACCGCGTTGTGATAACGCTTCCGCTTATGGTCTACGAGGGTACGTGGACGAACACTCTCCCCTCTCGTTGCTATGCCATCACCATGATCTTGCGTGCGCGTAGGAATTTTTTTGAAATTACTACGTTCCCCAACATCCTAAGCATAGCTCAAAGATCGTGTAGTTCATTTAGCTAGAGCTTTTCCAAGTGTCAAGTATCATTTCCTTAGACCATGAGATTGTGGAACTCCCGTATTACCGTAGGAGTGCTTTGGGTGTGCCAAAGCGTCACTGGCGAAGCGGGTGACTATAAAGGTGCCTTCGCGGTATCTCCGAAAGTGTCATTGGGTTGGTACGAATCGAGATGGGATTTGTCACTCCGTATGTCGGAGAGGTATCTCTGGGCCCACTCGGTAATGCATCATCATAATGAGCTCAATGTGACCAAGTGTACGGTCATGGGATCATGCATTACTGATGCGAGTAAAGTGACTTGCGATACTTGAGACTGAGCGAGGTATTGGGATACCGACGATCGAGTCTCGGGCAAGTAACGTACCGATTGACAAAGGGAATTGTATACGGGATTGATTGAATCCTCGACATTGTGGTTCATCCGATGAGATCATCGACGAACATGTGGGAACCAACATGGGTATCCAGATCCCGCTGTTGGTTATTAACCGGTGAGGCGTCTCGGTCATGTCTGCATGTCTCCCGAACCCGTAGGGTCTACACACTTAAGGTTCGATGATGCTAGGGTTGTAGAGACATGAATATGCAGTAACCCGAAAGTTGTTGAGTCCGGATGAGATCACGGGCGTCACGAGGAGTTCGGAATGGTGCGGAGGTGAAGAATTATATATAGGAAGTGCTGTTTCGGCCATCGGGAAAGTTTTGGGGGTCACCGGTATTGTACCGGGACCACCGGAAGGGTCCCGGGGGTCCACCGGGTGGGGCCACCTATCCCGGAGGGCCTCGTGGGCTGAAGTGGGGAGGGGACCAGCCCCTGGTGGGCTCGTGCGCCCCCCTTGGGCCCCCCCTGCGCCTAGGGTTGGGAACCCTAGGGGAGGGGGTGCCTCCACTTGCCTTGGGGGGCAAGGCTCCCCCCTTGGCCACCGCCCCCCTAGGAGACCCCATCTCCTAGGGCCGGCGCCCCCCTGGGGACCCTATATAAAGAGGGGAGGAGGGAGGGCAGCCGCACCCTTGCTCTTGGTGCCTCCCTTTCCCCTTGCTACACCTCTCCCTCCCGCAGACGCTTGGCGAAGCCCTGCCGGATCCCTGCTGCATCCACCACCACGCCGTCGTGCTGCTGGATCTTCATCAACCTCTCCTTCCCCCTTGCTAGATCAAGAAGGAGGAGACGTCATGATGACCGTACGTGTGTTGAACGCGGAGGTGTCGTTCGTTCGGTGCTAGGATCTCCGGTGATTTGGATCACGACGAGTATGACTCCCTCAACCCCGTTTTCTTGAACGCTTCTGCTCGTGATCTACAAGGGTATGTAGATGCACTCCTCTCTCTCGTTGCTGGATGAACTCCTAGATTGATGTTGGTGAACGTAGGAAATTTTTTATTTTATACAACGTTCCCCAACAGTGGCATCATGAGCTAGGTCTTTGCGTAGTTCTCTTTGCACGAGTAGAACACAATTTGTTGTGGGCGTAGATGTTGACAACTTTCTTGCCACTACTAGTCTTATTTTGCTTCAGCGGTATTGTGGGATGAAGCGGCCCGGACCGACCTTACGTGCGCTTACGTGAGACAGGTTCCACCGGTGACATGCACTAGTTGCATAAGGTGGCTAGCGGGTGTCTGTCTCTCCCACTTTAGTTGGAGCGGATTCGATGAAAAGGGTCCTTATGAAGGGTAAATAGAAGTTGGCAAATCACGTTGTGGCTTTAACGTAGGTAAGAAAACGTTCTTGCTAGATCACCTATAGAAGCCACGTAAAAACTTGCAGCAACAATTAGAGGACGTCTAACTTGTTTTTGCAGCAAGTGTTTTGTGATGTGATATGGCCAAAGGATGTGATGAATGATATATGTGATGTATGAGATGATCATGTTCTTGTAATAGGAATCACGACTTGCATGTCGATGAGTATGACAACCGCCAGGAGCCATAGGAGTTGTCTTTATTTTTGTATGACCTGTGTTTCATTAAAGAACGCCATGTAAATTACTTTACTTTATTGCTAAACGCGTTAGCCATAGAAGTAGAAGTAGTCGTTGGCGTGACAACTTCATGAAGACATGATGATGGAGATCATGATGATGGAGATCATGGTGTCATGCCGGTGACGAAGATGATCATGGCGCCCCGAAGATGGAGATCAAAGGAGCAATATGATATTGGCCATATCATGTCACTATTTGATTGCATGTGGTGTTTATCATGATTTTCATCTTGTTTACTTAGAACGACGGTAGTAAATAAGATGATCCCTCATAATAATTTCAAGAAAAGTGTTCCCCCTAACTGTGCACCATTGCGAAGGTTTGTTGTTTCGAAGCACCACGTGATGATCGGGTGTGATAGATCCTAACGTTCGAATACAACGGGTGTAAGCCAGATTTACACACGCAATACACTTAGGTTAACTTGACGAGCCTAGCATGTACAGACATGGCCTCGGAACATGGAAGACCGAAAGGTCGAACATGAGTCATATAGAAGATACGATCAACATGAAGATGTTCATCGATGATGACTAGTCCGTCTCACGTGATGATCGGACACGGGCTAGTGGACTCGGATCATGGATCACTTAGATGACTAGAGGGATGTCTATCTGAGTGGGAGTTCATTATTTGATTAGATGAACTTAATTATCATGAACTTAGTCTAAAATCTTTGCAATATGTCTTGTAGATCACATGGCCCACGCTAATGTTGCCCTCAACTTCAATGCGTTCCTAGAGAAAACCAAGCTGAAAGACGATGGCAGCAACTATACGGACTGGGTCCGGAACTTGAGGATCATCCTCATAGCTGCCAAGAAAGCATATGTCCTAGATGCACCGCTAGGTGAAGCACCCATTTTCCCAAGCAACTCAAGGCGTTATGAGCAATTTGGCGATCGTGTAGTGATGATTACTCCTGGTTCGAGGCGGCATGCTTTAAAGCTTAGAACCGGGCTCCAAAAGCGTTTTGAGCAGCACAGAGCATATGAGATGTTCCAAGAGCTGAGAATGGTTTTCAAGCTCACGCCGGGTCAAGAGATATGAAGTCTCCGACAAGTTCTCTGATTGTAAGATGGAGGAGAATGGTTACATCGTGACACATACTCAAAATATGCAGGTTGCACAACCGCTTATCTCAAGCGGGAGTTAATCTCCCGGATGGCCTTGATGGTCGACAGAATCCTCGATCGCTCCCACCAAGATACAAGAGCTTTGTGATGAACTTCAATATGCAGGGGATGGAAAAGACCATTCCCGAGGTGTATTCAATGCTGAAATCAGCGGAGGTGGAGATCAAAAAGGAACATCAAGTGTTGATGGTGAATAAAACCACTAAGTTCAAGAAAGGCAAGGGTAAGAAGAACTTCAAGAAGGACGGCAAAGGAGTTGCCGCACCCGGTAAGCCAGTTGCCGGGAAGAAGTTAAGTAATGGACCCAAGCCTGAAACTGAGTGCTTTTATTGCAAGGGAAGCGGACACTGGAAGCGGAACTGTCCCAAGTACTTAGCGGACAAGAAGGCCGGCAAAACCAAAGGTATATGTGACATACATGTAATTGATGTGTACATTACCGATTGCTCGTAGTAGCTCACGGTATTTGATACGGTGCGGTTGCTCATATTTGTAACTCAAAGCAGGAGCTGCGGAAAAATGGCGAAGGGCGAGGTGACGATGCGGCGTTGGGAATGGTTCCAAGGTCGATGTGATCGCCGTCGACACGCTACCTCTACATTTACCTACGGGATTAGTTTTAAACCTCAATAATTGTTATTTAGTACCAGCTTTGAGAATGAACATTGTATCAGGATCTCGTTTAATTCGAGATGGCTACTCATTTAAATCCGAGAATAATGGTTGTTCTATTTATATGAGTGATATGTTTTATGGTCATGCCCGCTGGTGAATGGTTTATTCTTAATGAATCTCGGCGTAATGTTACACATATTCATAGTGTGAATACTAAAAGATGTAAAGTTGATAACGATAGTCCCGGATACTTGTGGCACTTGCCGCCTTGGTCACATTGGTGTCAAGCGCATGAAGAAGCTCCATCTTGATGGACTTTTAGAGTCTCTAGATTATGAATCGTTTGACACATGCGAGCCATGCCTCATGGGCAAGATGACCAAGACTCCGTTCTCGGAACAATGGGCGAGCAACCAACTTCTTGGAAATCATACATCTTGATGTGTGCGGTCCAATGAGCGTTGAGGCTCGCGGAGGATATCGTTATGTTCTCACTCTCACCGATGACTTGAGTAGATATGGTTATGTCTACTTGATGAAACACAAGTCTGAGACCTTTGAAAAGTTCAAGGAATTTCAGAATGAGGTAGAGAATCAACGTGACCGAAAGATAAAGTTCTTGCGATCAGATCGTGGGGGTGAATATTTAAGTCACGAATTTGGTACGCACTTAAGGAAATGTGGAATTGTTTCACAACTCACGCCGCCTGGAACACCTCAGCGAAATGGTGTGTCCGAACGTCATAATCGCACTCTATTGGATATGGTGTGATCTATGATGTCACTTACCGATTTACCGCTATCATTTTGGGGATAAGATTTAGAGACAGCTACATTCACTTTAAATAGGGCACCGTCTAAATCCGTTGAGACGACACCATATGAATTATGGTTCGGGAAGAAACATAAGCTGTCGTTTCTAAAAGTTTGGGGATGCGATGCTTATGTCAAGAAACTTCAACCTGAGAAGCTCGAACCCAAGTCGGAAAAATGTGTCTTCATAGGATACCCTAAGGAAACCATTGGGTATACTTTCTAATTAAGATCCGAGGGCAAGATCTTTGTTGCCAAGAACGGGTCCTTTCTGGAGAAAGAGTTTCTCTCGAAAGAATTAAGTGGGAGGAAAGTGGAACTTGATGAAGTACTACCTCTTGAACCGGTAAGTAGCGCAACTCAGGAAGATGTTCCTATGGTGCCTACTCCGGCAAGAGAGGAGGTTAATGATGATGATCAAGATACTTCGGATCAAGCTCTTACTGAACTTCGAAGGTCCACAAGGACACGTTCCGCACCAGAGTGGTACGGCAACCCGGTCTTAGAAATCATGTTGTTAGACAACGGTGAACCTTCGAACTATGAAGAAGCGATGGCGGGCCCAGATTCCAACAAATGGCTTGAAGCCATGCAATCTGAGATAGGATGCATGTATGAAAACAAAGTGTGGTCTTTGACAGACTTGCCGGATTATCGTCGAGCAATAGAAACCAAATGGATCTTGAAGAAGAAGACGGACGCGGATGGTAATGTTACCATATATAAAGATCGACTTGTCGCTAAGGGTTATCGACAAGTTCAAGGGATCGACTACGATGAGACATTCTCTCCCGTAGTGAAGCTAAAGTCCGTCCGAATCATGTTAGCAATTGCCGCATACTATGATTATGAGATATGGCAAATGGACGTCAAAACGGCATTCCTTAACGGTCACCTTAAGGAAGAAGCGTATATGATGCGATCGGAAGGTTTTGTCGACCCTAAGAATGCTAACAAGGTATGCAAGCTCGGCGCTCAATCTATGGGCTGGTGCAAGCATCTCGAGTTGAAACATTCGCTTTAATGAGATGATTAAAGCGTTTGGGTTTATCTTGAGACCTATGGAGAAGCCTGCGTTTACAAGAAAGTGAGTGGGAGCTCTGTAGCATTTCTCATATTATATGTGGATGACATACTTTTGATGGGAAATGATATAGAACTTTTGGACAGCATAAAGGCCTACTTGAATAAGTGTTTTTCAATGAAGGACCTTGGAGAAGCTGCTTACATATTAGGCATCAAAATCTATAGAGATACATCAAGACGCCTCATAGCTCTTTCACAAAGCACATACCCTGATAAGATATTGAAGAAGTTCAATATGGATTAGTCCAAGAAGGGGTTCTTGCCTGTGTTGCAAGGTGTGAAATTGAGCTCAGCTCAATGCCCGACCACGGCAGAAGATGGAGAAAAGATGAGTGTCGTCCCCTATGCCTCAGCCATAGGGTCTATCATGTATGCCATGACCTGTACCAGACTTGATATAAACCTTGCCATAAGTTTGGTAGGAAGGTACCAAAGTAATCCCGGCATGGAACAGTGGACAGCGGTCAAGAACATCCTTAAGTACCTGAAAAGGACTAAGGACATGTTTCTCGTATATGGAGGTGATGAAGAGCTCGTCGTAAAGGGTTACGTCGACGCTAGTTTCCACACAAATCTGGATGACTCTAAGTCACAAACCGGATACGTGTATATTTTGAATGGTGGGGCGATGGTGGTGCGATTTGCAAGCAGAGTGTCGTGGCGGGATCTACATGTGAAGCGGAGTACATGGCAGCCTCGGAGGCAGCGCATGAAGCAATCTGGGTGAAGGAGTTCATCACCGATCTAGGAGTCATACCCAATGCGCCGGGGCCGATTACACTCTTCTGTGACAACACTGGAGCTATTGCACTTGCCAAGGAGCCCAGGTTTGACAAGAAGACCAGGCACATCAAGCGCCGCTTCAACTCCATCCGTGAAAATGTTCAAGATGGATACATAGATATTTGTAAAGTACATACGGACCTGAATGTAGCAGATCCGTTGACTAAACCTCTCCCTAGAGCAAAACATGATTAACACCAGGACGCAATGGGTGTTCGATACATCACAATGTAACTAGATTATTGACTCTAGTGCAAGTGGGAGACTGTTGGAAATATGCCCTAGAGGCAATAATAAATGGTTATTATTATATTTCTTTGTTCATGATAATTGTCTATTATTCATGCTATAACTGTGTTGTCCGGAAATCGTAATACACGTGTGAATACATAGACCACAACATGTCCCTAGTAAGCCTCTAGTTGACTAGCTCGTTGATCAACAGATAGTCATGGTTTCCTGACTATGGGCATTGGATGTCGTTGATAATGGGATCACATCATTAGGAGAATGATGTGATGGACAAGACCCAATACTAAGCATAGCTCAAAGATCGTGTAGTTCGTTTAGCTAGAGCTTTTCCAAGTGTCAAGTATCATTTCCTTAGACCATGAGATTGTGCAACTCCCGGATACCGTAGGAGTGCTTTGGGTGTGCCAAACGTCACAACATAACTGGGTGACTATAAAGGTGCACTCTGGATATCTCGAAAGTGTCATTGGGTTGTACGAATCGAGGCTGGGATTTGTCACTCCATATGACGGAGAGGTATCTCTAGGCCCACTCGGTAATGCATCATCATAATGAGCTCAATGTGACCAAGTGTCTGGTCACGGGATCATGCATTACGGTACGAGTAAAGTGACTTGTCGGTAACGAGACTGAACGAGGTATTGGGATACCGACGATCGAGTCTCGGGCAAGTAACGTACCGATTGACAAAGGGAATTGTATACGGGATTGATTGAATCGTCGATATCGTGGTTCATCCGATGAGATCATCGACGAACATGTGGGAACCAACATGGGTATCCATATCCCGCTATTGGTTATTGACCGGAGAGGCGTCTCGGTCATGTCTGCATGTCTCCCGAACCCGTAGGGTCTACACACTTAAGGTTCGGTGACGCTAGGGTTGTAGAGATATGAATATGCAGTAACACGAAAATTGTTCGGAGTCCCGGATGAGATCCTGGACGTCACGAGGAGTTCCAAAATGGTCCGGAGGTGAAGAGTTATATATAGGAAGTGTTGTTTCGGCCATCGGGAAAGTTTCGGGGGTCACCGGTATTGTCTGGGACCACGGAAGGGTCCGGGTCCACCGGTGGGGCCACCTATCCCGGAGGGCCCGTGGTGCGAAGTGGGAGGGACTAGCCTGGTGGGCTGGTGCGCCCCCTTGAGCCCCTGCGCCTAGGGTTGGGAACCCTAGGGGGGGCGCCCCACTGCCTTGGGGGCAAGGCTCCCCCCTTGGCCGCCGCCCCCCTAGGATATCCCATATCCTGGGGCCGGCGCCCCCTGGGGACCCTATATAAAGAGGGGGGGAGGGAGGGCAGCCGCACCCTTGCTCTTGGCGCCTCCCTTTCCCCTTGCTACACCTCTCCCTCCAGCAGACGCTTAGCGCAGCCCTGCCGGATCCCTGCTGCATCCACCACCACGCCGTCGTGCTGCTGGATCTTCATCAACCTCTCCTTCCCCCTTGCTGGATCAAGAAGGAGGATACGTCACGCTGACCGTACATGTGTTGAACACAGAGGTGCTGTCCGTTCGGCGCTAGGATCTCCGGTGATTTGGATCACGACGAGTACGACTCCCTCAACCCCGTTCTCTTGAACGCTTCCGCTCGCGATCTACAAGGGTATGTAGATGCACTCCTCTCTCTCGTTGCTGGATGAACTCCTAGATTGATCTTGGTGAACGTAGGAAATTTTTTATTTTATGCAACGTTCCCCAACAGATATGACCCAAACGGCAGTGCCACAAATAAGTTGCACTATCATTATCAGCTTTGCATCTTTTGGCATCAAAATTATGAATATGTGTATCAGTACGAGCAAGATCCAACAAACTATTTTCATTGGGTGTATGACCATTGAAGGTTTTATTCATGTAAACAGAACAAAAATTATTCTTTGACTTTAAATGAATAACCGTATTGCAATAAACATGATCAAGTCATATTCATTCTCAACACAAACGCCAAATAACATTTATTTAGGTTTAACACTAATCCCGAAAGTATAGGGAGTGTGCGATGATGATTATATCAATCTTGGAACCACTTCCAACACAGATTGTTACTTCACCCTCAACTAGTCTATGTTTATTATATAACTCCTATTTCGAGTTTACTAATTCTTTAGCAACCGAACAAGTATCAAATACCCAGGGGCTACTATAAACACTAGTAAGGTACACATCGATAACCTGTATATCAAAGATACCCTTGTTCACTTTGCCATCCTTCTTATCCACCAAATATTCAGGGCATTTCCGCTTCTAGTGACCATTTTCTTTGCAGTAGAATCACTCAGTTTCAGGCTTTGGTCTAGCTTTGGGCTTCTTCGCGGGAGTGACAACTTGCTCGCCATTCTACATGAAGTTCCCTTTCTTTCCCTTTGCCCTTTTCTTGAAACTAGTGGTCTTGTTAATCATCAACACTTGATGCTCTTTCTTGATTTCTACATTCATCGATTTCATCATCATGAAAAGCTTGGGAAACGTTTTCGTCATCCCTTGCATACTGTAGTTCATCACGAAGTTCCAGTAACTTGGTGATGGTGACTAGAGAACTCTATCAATCACTATATTATCTGGAAGATTAACTCCAACTTGATTCAAGTGATTGTAGTACCCAGACAATCTGAGCACGTGCTCACTAGTTGAGCAATTCTCCTCCATATTTTAGCTATAGAAGTTGTTGGAGACTTCATATCTCTCAACTCGGGTATTTGCTTGAAATATTAACTTCAACTCCTAGAACATCTCATATGGTCCATGACGTTCAAAACGTCTTTGAAGTCCCGATTCTAAGCCGCTAAGCATGGTGCACTAAACTATCAAGTAGTCATCACATTGAGCTAGCCAAACGTTCATAACATCTGCATCTGCTCCTGCAATAGGTCTGTCACCAAGCGGTGCATCAAGGACATAATTCTTCTGTGCATCAATGAGGATAAACCTCAGATCACGGATCTAATCCGCATCATTTCTACTAACATCTTTCAATATAGTTTTTCTCTAGGAACATATCAAAAATAAACATAGGGAAGCAACAACACGAGCTATTGATCTACAACATAATTTGCAAAATACTATCAGGACTAAGTTCATGATAAATTTAAGTTCAATTAATCATATTACTTAAGAACTTCCACTTAGATAGACATCTCTCTAATCATCTAAGTGATCACGTGAACCAAATCAACTAAACCATGTCCGATCATCACGTGAGATGGAGTAGTTTTCAATGGTGAACATCACTATGTTGATCATATCTACTATATGATTCACGCTCGACCTTTCGGTCTCAGTGTTCCGAGGCCATATCTGCATATGCTAGGCTCGTCAAGTTTAACCTGAGTATTCTGCGTGTGCAACTGTTTTGCACCCGTTGTATTTGAACGTAGAGCCTATCACACCCGATCATCACGTGGTGTCTCAGCACGAAGAACTTTTCGCAATGTGCATTACTTAGGAGAACACTTATACCTTGAAATTTAGTGAGAGATCATCTTATAATGCTACCGTCAATCAAAGCAAAATAAGATGCATAAAGGATAAACATCACATGCAATCAATAAAAGTTATATGATATGGCCATCATCATCTTGTGCTTGTGATCTCCATCTCCGAAGCACCGTCATGATCACCATCGTCACAGGCGCGACACCTTGATCTCCATCGTAGCATTGTTGTCGTTTCGCCACCTATTGCTTCTACGACTATCGCTACCACTTAGTGATAAAGTAAAGCAATTACAGAGGCGATTGCATTGCATACAATAAGCGACAACCATATGGCTCTGCCGATTGCCGATAACTCGGTTACAAAACATGATCATCTCATACAATAAAATATAGCATCACGTCTTGACCATATCACATCACAACATGCCCTGCAAAAACAAGTTAGACGTCCTCTACTTTGTTATTGCAAGTTTTACATGGCTGCTACGGGCTGAGCAAGAACCATTCTTACCTACGCATCAAAACCACAATGATAGTTCATCAAGTTAGTGCTATTTTAACCTTCTCAAGGACCGGGCGTAACCATACTCGGTTCAACTAAAGTTGGAGAAACAACACCCGCTAGTCACCTGGGTGCAAAGCATAGCGGTAAAACCAGTCTCGCGTAAGCGTACGCGTCATGTTGGTCTGGGCCGCTTCATCCAACAATACCCCCGAACCAAATGTGACATGCTGGTAAGCAGTATGACTTGTATCGCCCACAACTAACTTGTGTTCTACTCGTGCATATAACATCTACGCATAAACCTGGCTCGGATGCCACAGTTGGGGAACGTAGTAATTTCAAAAAAAATCCTACGCACACACAAGATCATGGTGATGCATAGCAACGAGAGGGGAGAGTGTTGTCCATGTACCCTCGTAGACCGAAAGCGGAAGCGTTAGCACAACGTGGTTGATGTAGTCGTACGTCTTCACGATCCGACCGATCAAGTACCGAGCGCACGGCACCTCCGAGTTCAGCACACGTTCAGCTCGATGACGTCCCTGTTGGGGAACGTAGTAATTTCAAAAAAAATTCCTACGCACACGCAAGATCATGGTGATGGTATAGCAACGAGAGGGGGAGTGTATCTTCATACCCTTGAAGATCGCTAAGCGGAAGCGTTTATCAACGCGGTTGATGTAGTCGTACGTCTTCACAATCCGACCGATCCAAGTACCGAACGCATACGGCACCTCCGAGTTCGCACACGTTCAGCTCGATGGCGTCCTCGCCTTCTCGATCCAGCAAGGCGGCGAAGTAGTAGATGAGTTCCGCAGCACGACGGCGTGGTAGCGGTGTTGGTGAAGAACAATTTCCGAGGCTTCGCTAAGCACTACTGAAAACTATGACGGAGGATAAACTAGAGGGGACGGGGTTGCGGCACACGGCTTGGTGTTTCTTGATGTGTCTTTGGTGCTAGCCCTACCCCTCTATTTATATGTTGAGCCTTGGGGTGAAACTTAGAGTAAAAGCCTCCACAAAGTCGGTTTCACCCAAAAGGCAAGAGTCCTTCTCGGACTCGGGGCGAACGCCAGAGTTCCGGCACTGGACCCAAACGCCGAGGACCTGGCGTCGGCCCCAGACTCCATAAAACTTCCTTTTGCGCTTTCCAAAAACCTTGTGGGCTTTCCCTTTGGTCCAAATAACGTGTTCTCGTACCCAAACATTTGGAAACATCCGGAACCCTTAGGTGAATTCGGAACCCTTCCGAGATCAAACACTATTATTCCATATATCAAACTTTATTTCCGGACCATTCCGAGTTCCTCGTCATGTCCATGATCTCATCCGGGACTCGAACAACATTCGTTACCAACATGCATAACTCATATAATACTATATCGTCAACGAAAGCGTTAAGCGTGCGGACCCTACGGGTTCGAGAACTATGTAGACATGACCTAAAACTGTTCTCGGTCAATAACCAATAGCGGGACCGGATGCCCATATTGGTTCCTACATATTCTACGAAGATCTTTATCGGTCAAACCGCATAACAACATACGTTGTTCCTTTGTCATCGGTATGTTACTTGCCCGAGATTTGATCGTCGGTATCAATACCTAGTTCAATCTCGTTACGCAAGTCTCTTTACTCGTTCATGTCGTCATCTCATAACTAACTCATTAGTTAAAATGCATGCAAGGCTTAAGTGATGAGTATTACCGAGAGGGCCAGAGATACCTCTCCGACAATCGGAGTGACAAAACCTAATCTCGAAATCGCCAACTCAACATGTACCTTTGGAGACACCTGTAGTACTCCTTTATAATCACCCGATTACGTTGTGATGTTTGGTAGTACGCAAAGTGTTCCTCCGATGAACGGAGCTGCATAATTCTCATAGTTACGAGGAACATGTATAAGTCATGAAGAAAGCAATAGCAGAATACTAAGCGATCAAGTGCTAAGCTAACGGATGGGTCATGTCGATCACATCATTCTCCTAATGATGTGATCCCATTAATCAAATGACAACACATGTCTATGGTTAGGAAACATAACCATCTTTGATTAATGAGCTAGTCAAGTAGAGGCATACTAGTGACTATATGTTTGTCTATGTATTCACACATGTATCATGTTTCCGGTTAATACAATTCTAGCATGAATAATAAACATTTATCATGATATGAGGAAATAAATAATAACTTTATTATTGCCTCTAGGGCATATTTCCTTGATCTCCCACTTGCACTAGAGTCAATAATCTAGATTACATAGTAATGATTCTAACACCCATGGAGTCTTGGTGCTGATCATGTTTTGCTCGTGAGAGAGGCTTAGTCAGCGGTCTCGCAACATTCAGATCCGTATGTATCTTGCAAATCTCTATGTCTCCCACTTGGACTTGGTCCCGAATGGAATTGAAGCGTCTCTTGATGTGCTTGGTCCTCTTGTGAAATCTGGATTCATTTGCCAAGGCAATTGCACCAGTATTGTCACAGAAGATCTTCATTGGTCCCGATGCACTAGGTATGACACCTAGATCGGAAATGAACTCCTTCATCCAGACTCCTTCATTTGCTACTTCAGAAGCAGCTATGTACTCCGCTTCACATGTAGATGCTGCCACGACGCTTTGTTTAGAACTGCACCAACTTACAGCTCCACCGTTTAATATAAACACATATCCGGTCTGTGATTTAGAATCGTCCGGATCAGTGTCAAAGCTTGCATCGACGTAACCTCTTACGACTAGCTCTTTGTCACCTCCATATACGAGAAACATATCCTTAGTCCTTTTTAGGTATTTCAGGATGTTCTTGACCGCTGTCTAGTGATCCACTCCTGGATTACTTTGGTACCTTCCTGCTAAGCTTATTGCTAAGCATACGTCGTCTGGTACTGACATTGCATACATGATAGAGCCTATGGCTGAAGCATAGGAACATCTTTCATTTTCTCTCTATCTTCTGCGTGGTCGGGCATTGAGTTTGACTCAACTTCACACCTTGTAGCACAGGCAAGAATCCTTTCTTTGCCTGATCCATTTTGAACTTTTTCAAAATTTTGTCAAGGTATGTGCTTTGTGAAAGTCCTATTAAGCGTCTTGATCTATCTCTATAGATCTTGATGCCCAATATATAAGCAGCTTCACCAAGGTCTTTCATTGAAAAACTTTTATTCAAGTATCCCTTTATGCTATCCAGAAATTCTATATCATTTCCAATTAATAATATGTCATCTACATATAAAACTAGAAATGCTACTGAGATCCCACTCACTTTCTTGTAAATACAAGCTTCTCCAAAAGTCAGATAAAACCATATGCTTTGATCACACTATCAAAGCGTTTATTCCAACTCGAGATGCTTGCACCAGTCCATAAATGGAGCGCTGGAGCTTGCACACTTTGTTAGCACCTTTTGGATCAACAAAACCTTACGGCTGCATCATATACAACTCTTCTTCTAGAAATCCATTCAAGAATGCAGTCTTGACATCCATTTGCCAAATTTCATAATCATGAAATGCAGCAATAGCTAACATGATTCGGACAGACTTAAGCATCGCTACGGGTGAGAAAGTCTCATCGTAGTCAACCCCTTGAACTTGTCGAAAACCTTTCGCAACAAGTCGAGCTTTATAGACAGTTACATTACCATCAGCGTCAGTCTTTTTCTTAAAGATCCATTTATTCTCAATAGCTTGCCGATCATCGGGTAAGTCAACCAAAGTCCATACTTTGTTTTCATACATGGATCCCATCTCAGATTTCATGGCCTCTAGCCATTTTGCGGAATCTGGGCTCATCATCGCTTCCTCATAGTTCATAGGTTCATCATGGTCAAGTAACATGACTTCCAGAATAGGATTGTCGTACCACTCTGGTGCGGATCTTACTCTGGTAGACCTACGAGGTTCAGCAAAAACTTGATCTGAAGTTTCATGATCAATATCATTAGCTTCCTCACTAA
Organism: Aegilops speltoides; assembly: GCA_021437245.1. Taxonomy (NCBI): domain Eukaryota; kingdom Viridiplantae; phylum Streptophyta; class Magnoliopsida; order Poales; family Poaceae; genus Aegilops; species Aegilops speltoides. Next base: position 309,454,219 of record CM038141.1, on the reverse strand, counting down.
TTGGTGTAGTTGTCACAGGAACCGGTTCTTGTGATGAACTACCTTCCAATAAGGGAGTAGATACAGTTATCTCATCAAGTTCTACTTTCCTCCCACTCACTTCTTTCGAGAGAAACTCCTTCTCTAGAAAGGATCCGAATTTAGCAACGAAAATCTTGCCCTCAGATATGTGATAGAAGGTGTACCCAATAGTTTCTTTTGGGTATCCTATGAAGACACATTTCTCCGATTTAGGTTCGAGCTTATCTGGTTGAAGTTTCTTCACATAAGCATCGCAGCCCCAAACTTTAAGAAACGACAACTTTGGTTTCTTGCCAAACCATAGTTCATAAGGTGTCGTCTCAACGGATTTTGATGGTGCCCTATTTAACGTGAATGCGGCCGTCTCTAAAGCATAACCCCAAAACGATAGCGGTAGATCGGTAAGAGATATCATAGATCGCACCATATCAAGTAAAGTACGATTACGACGTTCGGACACACCATTGCGTTGTGGTGTTCCAGGTGGCGTGAGTTGCGAGACTATCCCGCATTGTTTCAAGTGTAGACCAAACTCGTAACTCAAATATTCTCCTCCACGATCAGATCGTAGAAACTTTATTTTCTTGTTATGATGATTTTCCACTTCACTCTGAAATTCTTTGAACTTTTCAAATGTTTGGACTTGTGTTTCATTAAGTAGATATACCCATATCTGCTCAAATCATCTATGAAGGTGAGAAAATAACGATATCGCCACGAGCCTCAACATTCATTGGACCACATACATCTGTATGTATGATTTCCAACAAATCTGTTGCTCTCTCCATAGTACCGGAGAAGCGGTGTTTTAGTCATCTTGCCCATGAGGCACGGTTCGCAAGTACCAAGTGATTCATAATCAAGTGATTCCGAAGTCCATCAAGATTGAGTTTCTTCATGCGTTTACACCGATATGACCTAAACGGCAAGTGCCACAAATAAGTTGCACTATCATTATCAACTCTGCATCTTTTGGTTTCAACACTATGAATATGTGTATCACTACTATCGAGATTCAATAAAATAGACCACTCTTCAAGGGTGCATGACCATAAAAGATATTACTCATATAAATAGAACAACCATTATTCTCGATTTAAATGAATAACCGTCTCGCATCAAACAAGATCCAGATATAATGTTCATGCTCAACGCAGCACCAAATAACAATTATTTAGGTCTAAAACTAATCCCGATGGTAGATGTAGAGGTAGCGTGCCGACCGCGATCACATCGACTTTGGAACCATTTCCCACGCGCATCGTCACCTCGTCCTTAGCTAATCTTCGCTGATCCGTAGTCCTGCTTTGAGTTGCAAATATTAGCAAGAACCGATATCAAATACCAGTGCTCTGCGAGCATTAGTAAGGTACACATCAATAACATGTATATCACATATACCTTTGTTCACTTTGCCATCCTTCTTATCCGCCAAATACTTGGGGCAGTTCCGCTTCAATGTCGATCGCTTGCGGTAGAAGCACTCGGTTTGAGGCTTAGGTCCAGACTTGGGTTTCTTCTCTTGAGCAGCAACTTGTTTGCCGTTCTATTTGAAGTTCCTCTTCTTCCCTTTGCCCTTCTTCTTGAAACTAGTGGTCTTGTTGACCATCAACACTTGATGCTCCTTCTTGATTTCTACCTCCATGCTTTCAAAGATCGCGAAGAGCTCGAATAGTCTTGTTCATCCCTTGCATATTATAGTTCATCACGAAGCTCTTGTAGCTTGGTGGCAGTGATTAGAGAATTTTGTCAATGACGCTATCATCCGGAAGATTAACTCCCAGTTGAATCAAGTGATTATTATACCCATACATTTTGAGTATATGCTCACTGACAGAACTATTCTCCTCCATCTTGCAGCTATAGAACTTATTGGAGACTTCATATCTCTCAATCCGGGCATTTGGTTGAAATATTAACTTCAACTCTGGAACATCTCATATGCTCCATGGCGTTCAAAACGTCGTTGAAGACCGGTTCTAAGCCGTAAAGCATGGCACATTGAACTATCGAGTAGTCATCGATTTGCTCGCCAGACGTTCTTAACGTCGTCGGTTGCATCAAGAAGCAGTCTGGCACCTAGCGGTGCTTCGGGGCGTAACTTTTCTATGCAGCAATGAGGATAATCCTCGAGTTACGGACCCGATCCGTGTAATTGCTACCATCATCTTTCAACTTTGCTTTCTCAAGGAACGCATTAAAATTCAACGGAACAACAGCACGAGCCATCTATCTACAAACAAACATAGACAAGCAAAATACTATCAGGTACTAAGTTCATGATAAATTTAAGTTCAATTAATCATATTACTTAAGAACTCCCACTTAGACAGACATCTCTCTAGTCATCTAAGTGATCACGTGATCCAAATCAACTAAACCATGTCCGATCATCACGTGAGATGGAGTAGTTTCAATGGTGAACATCTCTATGTTGATCATATCTACTATATGATTCACGCTCGACCTTTCGGTCTCCGTGTTTCGAGGCCATATCTGTATATGCTAGGCTCGTCAAGTATAACCTGAGTATTCCGCGTGTGCAACTGTTTTGCACCGTTGTATTTGAACGTAGAGCCTATCACACCCGATCATCACGTGGTGTCTCAAAGACGAAGAACTTTCGCAATGGTGCATACTCAGGGAAAACACTTCTTGATAATTAGTGAGAGATCATCTTAAAATGCTACCGTCAATCAAAGCAAGATAAGATGCATAAAGGATAAACATCACATGCAATTAATATAAGTGATATGATATGGCCATCATCATCTTGTGCTTGTGATCTCCATCTTCGAAGCACCGTCATGATCACCATCGTCACCGGCGCGACACCTTGATCTCCATCGTAGTATCGTTGTCGTTTACGCCATCTATTGCTTCTACGACTATCGCTACCGCTTAGTGATAAAGTAAAGCAATTACAGGCGTTGCATTTCATACAATAAGCGACAACCATATGGCTCCTGCCGATTGCCGATAACCGGTTACAAAACATGATCATCTCATACAATAAAATATAGTATCACGTCTTGACCATATCACATCACAACATGCCCTGCAAAAACAAGTTAGACGTCCTCTACTTTGTTGTTGCAAATTTTACGTGGCTGCTACGGGCTTAGCAAGAACCGTTCTTACCTACGCATCAAAACCACAACGATAGTTTGTCAAATAGACTCCGTTTTAACCTTCACAAGGACCGGCGTAGCCTTTTCAGTTCAACTAAAGTGAGAGAGACAGACACCCGCCAATCACCTTTAAGCACGAGTGCTCGTAACGGTGAAACCAGTCTCGCGTAAGCGTACGTGTAATGTCGGTCTGGGCCGCTTCATCTCACAATACCGCTGAACCAAAGTATGACATGCTGGTAGGCAGTATGACTTATATCGTCCATAACTCACTTGTGTTCTACTCGTGCATATAACATCAACGCATAAAACCTAGGCTCGGATGCCACTGTTGGGGAACGTAGTAATTTCAAAAAAAATTCCTACGCACATGCAAGATCATGGTGATGGTATAGCAACGAGAGGGGGAGTGTATCTTGAAAGTGCAACTAATCCCCGGGTGGTTTTGGTAATTAATAACAACATATATATCATTGAACTAATAGCTTCTTGAGAATCATTTCAGAAAGTTCAGTGATATGGGAATGGCAATGACTGAAGAAGTGGACCCCTCAAAATGCTAAGGCAAGCATTGGCAAAAGCTCAAGACTCCATTTTTGGTTTAGTGATCCAAGATCACATTGAGTCTATAGGAAAGCCAATACTATTAAAAGGGGATGAGGTTATGATAATGATCTGGTTGCTCAAAGTGCTTAGTGATACATCTCCTAAACTATCAGCAACTCTCACTTCAAATATACACTCATAAGTAATCTCGGTCCCACCGATTTCCTAAACTCAGTCACACCGAGATGAACCACCTCAGCCACAAAGCCAAACCCTAGATATTTCGGATTTTCCGATTCTGAACTCGGTCTCACCGAAACTTGAGTTGCCAAGCTTCTGTAACCTTCTGTCATCAAATCGGTGTCACCGAGATGATGAAGTCGGTCCCACCGAGATTGGCAAGCCCTAGTCTTTGGACGAATCGGACTAACCGAGATTGTATTTTCGGTCCCACCGAAAATCCCAACGTTCACATGATTTGAACTTTCGGTCTCACCGAGTTGTCAACTTCGGTCTGACCGAGATTGGTCAAATGTGTGTAACGGTTGGATTTTGTGTGGAGGCTATAAATACCCTCCACCCCCCCTCTTCATTCGTGGAGAGAGCCATCAAAAGAACTACCACTCCTACCTTACATTTACGAGAAGAAAACTACCTACCCTTGTGTTGAGATCAAGTTGCTCCACTCCCACCATATGAAACTTGATTTCTAGCCTTCCCAAGTTGCTTTCCACTCAATCCTTTCTTCCACCACAGCCAAATCAGTGAGGAGAGTTGAGTGTTGGGGAGATTATCATTTGAAGCACAAGAGCAAGGAGTTCATCATCATCAACACCATCTATTACCTTTTGGAGGGTGGTGCCTCCTAGATTGGTTAGGTGTCGCTTGGGAGCCTCCGTCAAGATGTGGAGTTGAACCAAGAAGTTTGTAAGGGCAAGGAGATCGCCTACTTCGTGAAGATCTACCCCGAGTAAGGCTAGCCCTCCGTGGGCGTATGCCATGATGGCATAGACAAGGTTGCTTCTTCGTGGACCCTTCGTGGGTGGAGCCCTCCGTGGACTCTCGCAGCCGTTACCCTCCGTGGGTTGAAGTCTCCATCAACGTGGATTAACGATAGCACCACCTATCGGAACCACGAGAAAAATCTCCGTGTCTCCAAACTGCGTTTGCTCTTCTCCACCTCTCTTTACTACGTGTGCAATTTACTTTCCGCTGCCTATACTCTAGAATTGCATGTGTAGGGTGATACTTGACTTGATCATAATCGTGAATCTGCCAAAAACTTGTCTTTATCAAAAGGCTGAATTTTTATATTGTCAGGTAGTCTAATCACCCCCCCTCTAGACATACTTTCGATCCTACAAGTGGTATCAGAGCTTTGGTCTCCATTGTATTGGTTTCCATTGCATTGGACTCCATAAGCTTGGTTTCACAACCTAGGAGAGTATGGCGTCTAGTGAGGGTAATTTTAGAGAGGTCCTTACTTTGATGGTTCAAACTTTGCTAGTTGGAAGCATAAAATGAAAATGCATATTCTTGGACATAACCCAGCCGCATGGGGCATTATTTGTGTTGGTTTGCAAGGTGAATTCTTGAGGAAGGAAAAGTTCGGATCGTGAAGCTACAACGGATGAATTGCGGATGTTACAAAACAATGCTCAAGCTTGTGACATTCTCTTCAATGCCTTGTGTCCCGAGGAGTTCAACAAAATCAGCCGTCTTGAGAATGCAAAAGAGATTTGGGATACTTTGGTGAAATGCACGAAGGTACCGAGTCCGTGAAGGAATCAAAGCTAGATGTTCTTCAAGGTCAACTTGACAAGTTCAAGATGAAGGAAGGTGAAGGAGTCGCTGAAATGTACTCTAGGCTTGCTCTCATCACAAATGAGATTGCCGGCTTAGGAAGCGAAGAAATGACCGACCGATTCATCATCAAGAAGATCCTCAGAGCTTTGGATGGAAAGTATGACACCGTGTGCACTTTGATCCAAATGATGCCAAACTACAAGAATCTCAAGCCTACGAAGTCATTGGAAGAATTGTTGCTCATGAGATGACACTTAAAGATAAGGAAGAGCTTCACAACAAGTCAAGTGGTGCTTACAAAGCTACAAGTGATGCTCCCACAACCTCAAGTGACAAGCTAGTTTCCAATGAAGAGATAAGCCTAATGGTGAAGAACTTCAACAAATTCTACAAGAGTAGAAGCAAAGAGAGAAGCTCAAAGTCTAGATCATATGATGAAAAGAGATCTTCTAGTCGTGATAAAAGAATCGCTACAATTGTGGAAGACCCGGACACTACTCAAATGAGTGCTCGGCTCCCCACAAGAGAAGAGAAGAATCTCCAAGAAGAAGAAGCTCAAGAGAAGAGTCACCTCGAAAGAGAGAAGGAGTAGAGATGATCGTTATGAACGAAGATCCTCTCGGAGAAGCAAGGATTCGGAGAGGAAAGACAAGTCATCAAGGAGCTACACAAGAAGAAAACATCAAGCTCATGTAGGTGAATGGGTCTCGGCTCCGACTCGACAATCATTCGAAAGAAGCTATCACTCCAACTCCGACTACTGATCAAGATGAAGGTGTTGCGGTCTTGCTCTCGTGTCCTCCAACTCCAACTCCTATGACATATTTGATTCACCAAATGAGGGAATTGGAAGATGCTTCATGGCTAAAGGCCCCAAGGTATCACACCCTGAATTCATTGACTTTGATAGTGATGAGGATGACTTGCTTGGTGAAGATGAGCTTTTACATGACAAATCTAGTGAGCCTAGTAATGATGAACATGCTAGTAGTCTTTATAGTCGAGAAGAGTCGAATGACAATGCTATGAAGGAGATTGAGCGTCTAACTAAAGAACTAAACACTCTTAAGTTATCTCATGAAACAACTCAAGAAGATCATAGAGAGCTCCTAAGATCTCATGAGAATCTACGCTTCGAGAAGCTCAATCTAGAGCAAGAACATGAGTTTCTAAAAGCAATCAATGACGATCTTCGAAAGAAGAGTTCTTCATATCTTGCCAAACGACTTCTCTTGTCTAATTTCTTGCCACCTATTAAAACTAAGCATGACAAGCATAAGAAAAATTCTTCATCTAGTGGTAACAATAACCATGCTAAATCCAATATTGTTGCTCCTAGTAGTTCTCTTGATTCCACTAACAATGTTTCAAGCCAAGTTATACTTGAGCAAGAAAATAGTTTATTGAAAGGGATTATAGAGAAAGGTGTCTACAAGAGCCTTGCCGGAAGCAAGAACTTTGAGGAAATTGTTCGCAAGCAAGGAAGGCACCGGAAGAATCAAGGAATTGGTTTTGAGCGAAAGTTCAACGCCGAGGGTGTTGAATGGGAAGAAGGTCAATATCCCACTCCAAAGTTTGTTTCTCAAAAGGAGAAGTATGATCCTACTTCTTCCAATGTGGAACAAGCTCAAGATGACCTTCCACCACAAGACCACAAGCTAAAAGGCAAGGACAAGCTTCAAGAGGAGATTGATGTATTTATTGAAGCACCTAAAGCCATGGTCAAGTGGGTTCCCAAGGAAACGTCAAGTTCTACTTCGTCAAGCTCAACTACTACCCCAAGGATTCCCATCAAGATGATGTGGATCCCGAAGAAGAAGAACTAGAGAGTTCTTGAGGGTGACTCCGCCAACATACTTCACTCACATTCATTTTGGCAAAACTTGTGCAACCAACTTCCACATTATGCACTAGTTCATGGAGTCACAAACCCTCTTGTTGGTAAGTCAAGGGACAAGGTAATCATTGCTTTCATGGACATCATCTATTGTGTACTTCAATCTATGTCCATGGATATCCTTGTTTGTTCCTTGTGGGACTAACCCATGTAGGTATTGAAAGTGCCCGAATCCAAAGGATTCCTCCCAACTCTTGATGATCTTCATCAACATTGAGCATCCACATCTTCAACATCTACATGAAGTCTTCTACGACAACCCAAGGTTAGTTTGACCCTTTAAAAGGGGTTCTCACATCTAGGGGGAGCTTTGCTCTAAAGGATTGAGCTAAAGCATCTTCAAATGATGTGAACACATTAATGCTTTATGTAAAAGTGGTAACCCCACTTGTGCTTAAACGATGAGTATGACCTATGATCAAATGTTCTCATTTGACTCCTAAGTCAATATACTCATATAAAGATGACCTAGTCATCGACAAATTGTGTGATAGTAGCTAGTGTTTTGTTTGTGCATGTTTGACACATATTTCATTTGCTATCTTATTGTGTGAGCATGTTGGATGCATGATTTTATCCATTCAAGGACATCCATTTGTTGCTTTGGTCGTTTTGATTTTTCTGACCAAATGGATGGACAAGAATGCCTAAGTACCTCCCCTAGCTATCTATGCTTTCTTGTCTCAAATTCTATTCATGCTTACATCACAAACTTTGAACAAGTCATTTTCGGACCCTCCGAGTGAGGAGCACTCGAAGCCACCGATCCGTCAAGGGCTAATCTCCAAAACCTTCTAAGTGATTTCGGTCAGACCAACCCACTCAAACTCGGTCAGACCGAAAGCATTTGGATTGATCTAGGTTTTCACCTCGGTGAAACCGAGTTGTGATTTTCGGCGTGATCAAGTGTGTAATCTACTGCGATTATCCATCTCGGTGCCACCGAAGTTTTACAACTCGGTCCCACCGACAGTGAGGGGTATATATACTCGAGGGCAGCGCGTTGATTTCTACTTCAAAACGCCTCGCCCCACACCCCTTCTTTGTCGCCGCCGTGGTCTCCGGATCGTCTCCGTCATCGCTTTGTGCGCCCCGCCGCAGTCTCCGTCGCCGTCAACGGACATCTTCTCCGCGCCGTTGCCGCCGTAGAGGAACTCCACCAAGTTAGGGTGAGTTTCGATCCCACTCGTGCTCCCATCTCCGATTCAATGCACAATTGGTTTGCCTAGCATCTTGCCACGTTTGAGATATTCCTTAACACCAGATTAGTTCGTTAGAACGAGATTCGAGTAAAAGTTTTAGGGTTAGGTTTCCGCCGAACACATCTCGGTGAGACCGATTTTACATTCTCGGTATGACCGATTTGGCCTCTGGCCATTACTTTGCACCTTCGGTCCAACCGAAGTTGTGCAAATCGGTGCGACGAAATGAGGATTTAGTGAAACCCTAGTGTTTTCGGTAGATCAAACCCACTTCGTCTAACCGAAAGTGGTGTGAATGCTTCGTTTGAACACTTGGATTCACGAATTTTAAACTCGATCGACCGAAATGTCTTCTGTGAAAACCTAATACTAGAATTTGAACTCATTTTGTTTGCAAAATCTTCTGCAGTTTGTGATAACTCTTCTACACTGCCTACACCTAATCTATTCACAGGTTGTCAGCCATGTCAGATGCCAGTGACAGCCAGAACAGGTCTGAATCACCTATTGCTGATATTCCAGAGGCATGCACTAGTCCTGAGCCCAGCAGCTTTTTAGATGATGGTGAGAGGAGCACACCAAGTGGTTTGCCTCCTGCAGCCACCAAGGCCAGAAAGAAGAGGAACTCTGATGAAGAAGATTCTGATTTCATTGTTGAGGAAGAGGTCTCTTCCAAGCCAAAGAGAAAAGTTGTTGCCAAAGAGCATCAAGGGCAGCAAACCAAGAAAGGCACCAGAAAAGTGAAGAAGTCCACTGTTGCCAAGAAGCTAAGTATGGAAGAGGAAACTACGAGCAAGGTGAAGAAAACTTCCAAGAGGAAGAGGATTGTGCATGATGATGCAGCAGAGGAAGATGAGGATGAGGAAGCTCCCCAGCCTCCTCCTCAGAAGTCTAAGTTCATGGGAGATGCCATCAGGGCAGGAGCCACTTCAAAGTCCAAGCCATCTGCTCCAGTCAAGGCAGCTCAAGCCAAGCCTGCTGCCAAGCCCAAGAAGACTGTCAGGAACATTCCAGCTTCAGAGAAGAAGAAAGATGATGTGCCACCAGCTGTGTCAGATGATGAGGCACCTGTCTTCTTGAAACTTAATCGAAACTGCCACTTCACAATGATGCTCATCCTCGAGCTGAGAACATGAAGGAAAGAAAGGATAGAGGTCTCAGGCTATGGAGACAAGCTGATCCATATGCTGTGAGGAGAAGAACTGCCGTTGATCCAAGATTCCACACCAAAGAGCAGCAGGACTTCTATGAGACTGTGCTAATGGACAAGAAGCCCATAGTTGCAGACACTCGCTATGTTGACTGGGCATACATTGACAGTGAAGAGCACAGAGACTTCTTTCCACATGTGCATGAGAGCTTCACTGCATGTGGTGTTGCAGAATTTATTGGTCAGAAGCTGACAGATTGGAATGATGAGATGATCATGCAATTCTATGCCACAGCTCATTTCTATCCAGATGGAAAGATCACATGGATGACTGAAGGCCAAAGATTCTCTTCAACTGTTGAAGAATGGGCAGCACCGCTGAATGCTCCAAAGTCTTGAGAGAGGATGATGTTGATGTCTATGGTATTCCCAAGAAGAACCATGAATCTATGAAGAATATGTACAACGAGGTACCAGCTAAGGATGTAGAAATCTGGAAGCTCGGCTCGATGTATCATCTCCAGCAGGTCTACCTACCACAAACACTATTACGAGGCATACCTTGATGCCCAAGTCCGAGATCATCGCATGATCGGAGGGTATTCTATCAACATGCTGCATATACTTGATGAGAAGGCACCTTTCAAGGTGATGGACTTGATAGTTGAGACTATCAAGAGGACTGCAGCTGACCAGAAGAGGTCGTGTGGATTTGCCCCGCATATTCAGATGCTTATCAATGCCAAGTTTGGCACGGGCACATACTTGTTGGATAGACCACATTTGCCACTTCAGCCTGAGCATGAGGACAATGAAGTTGTGATGGATGAGGAGGATCCAACGTCAGTTGAAGGACAAGCTAAGATTGAAGCTGCCAAGAAAGCCAAAGCTGAGAAGGAAGCAGCAGCAGCAGCAGCAGCTAAACCCAAGAGTGTTGGAGAGCAGCTCCTTGAAGCTACCCAGAGGATTGAACAACGCTCGCCAGCATTGTGCGCCTCGGGAGAGTCTCGAGAGGATTGTTGAAGACAAGATCCATGCTCGATGTGAAGTCGATCTGAAGTGCAAGTCATCACAACAAGCTTGAGGCAGATATTGAGGAAGCAAAGAGGGAGAAGGAAGAGCTCATGCGTGAGATGCAGGATGACCTAGTCCAGGATGATTATCAACAGCCTGCTCCGGTTCTCACAAGACCCCGATCAGCTGCTATTCCAGTGACAAACACCAGGACTACAGCATCAGCACCTCCCACAGCTCCATCAGTTCTAGCTCCAGCTCCAGTGACCACTCCTCCAGCTCCACAGACATCAGCTGAAGTCTTCGCCGATGCTGCCATCTCAACTCCAACATCAACCCAGACAGGAGCCGCCAACAGAGTCCCCAGTGACGCTTAGCTCTATACTTTTCTAACTTTTTGGTAACTTGTTGCCAAAGGGGGAGAAATTGTATAGATCATAGGACTTCGAGAGAGAGAGTGCTCGCTTTTGCTCTTTCGTTCATTTGCGGTTTCTTTTTGAGATACTTTTGAGATTTTCGAGACATTCCGTGTGTTTGATACTACGTTTGCTCTACTTTGATGAGTGCTTGGTCGTACTATGCCTTAATGTGTGCTTAATGCTTATCATATGCTATTCATATCTTGTATGACCATTTACTCATGTCTTGGTGATTGGGTGCATGCTATTCATTCTTATCATTTTGTGCGCTCCACCATGATGTATGTGACATGGAAGAGTGACCCATGATCCTAATCGATTGTGCATTTGCATTCAAACGCAAATCTTAAATAATGCACAAATTTAGGGGGAGCTCTTGCTTATCACATACTTCTCAAAGCGACGATATTATTCATTGATTATATCCTTTGTCGAAGCTTTGATCTATATGTTGTCATCAATTACCAAAAAGGGGGAGATTGAAAGTGCAACTAATCCCCGGGTGGTTTTGGTAATTAATAACAACATATATATCATTGAACTAATAGCTTCTTGAGAATCATTTCAGAAAGTTCAGTGATATGGGAATGGCAATGACTGAAGAAGTGGACCCCTCAAAATGCTAAGGCAAGCATTGGCAAAAGCTCAAGACTCCATTTCTGGTTTAGTGATCCAAGATCACATTGAGTCTATAGGAAAGCCAAAACTATTAAAAGGGGATGACGTTATGATAATGATCTGGTTGCTCAAAGTGCTTAGTGATAAATCTCCTAAACTATCAGCAACTCTCACTTCAAATATACACTCATAAGTAATCTCGGTCCCACCGATTTCCTAAACTCAGTCACACCAAGATGAACCACCTCAGCCACAAAGCCAAACCCTAGATATTTTGGATTTTCCGATTCGAACTCGGTCTCACGAAACTTGAGTTGCCAAGCTTCAGAATCTTCATCATCAAATCGGTGTCACCGAGATGATGAAGTCAGTCCCACCGAGATTGGCAAGCCCTAGTCTTTGGACGAATCGGACTAACCGAGATTGTATTTTCGGTCCCACCGAAAATCCCAACGTTCACATGATTTGAACTTTCGGTCTCACCGAGTTGTCAACTTCGGTCTGACCGAGATTGGTTAAATGTGTGTAACGGTTGGATTTTGTGTGGAGGCTATAAATACCCCTCCACCCCCTCTTCATTCGTGGAGAGAGCCATCGAAAGAACTACCACTCCTACCTTACATTTTCGAGAAGAAAACTACCTACCCTTGTGTTGAGATCAAGTTGCTCCACTCCCACCATATGAAACTTGATTTCTAGCCTTCCCAAGTTGCTTTCCACTCAATCCTTTCTTCCACCACAGCCAAATCGGTGAGGAGAGTTGAGTGTTGGGGAGATTATCATTTGAAGCACAAGAGCAAGGAGTTCATCATCATCAACACCATCTATTACCTTTTGGAGGGTGGTGCCTCCTAGATTGGTTAGGTGTCGCTTGGGAGCCTCCGTCAAGATGTGGAGTTGAACCAAGAAGTTTGTAAGGGCAAGGAGATCGCCTACTTCGTGAAGATCTACCCCGAGTAAGGCTAGCCCTCCGTGGGCGATGCCATGATGGCATAGACAAGGTTGCTTCTTCGTGGACCCTTCGTGGGTGGAGCCCTCCGTGGACTCTCGCAGCCGTTACCCTCCGTGGGTTGAAGTCTCCATCAACGTGGATTAACGATAGCACCACCTATCGGAACCACGAGAAAAATCTCCGTGTTCCAAACTGCGTTTGCTCTTCTCCACCTCTCTTTACTACGTGTGCAATTTACTTTCCGCTGCCTATACTCTAGAATTGCATGTGTAGGGTGATACTTGACTTGATCATAATCGTGAATCTGCCAAAACTTGTCTTTATCAAAAGGCTGAATTTTTATATTGTCGTAGTCTAATCACCCCCTCTAGACATACTTTCGATCCTACAAGTGGTATCGAGCTTTGGTCTCCATTGTATTGGTTTCCATTGCATTGACTCCATAAGCTTGGTTTCACAACCTAGGAGAGTATGGCGTCTAGTGAGGGTAATTTTCGTAGAGGTCCTTACTTTGATGGTTCAAACTTTGCTAGTTGGAAGCATAAAATGAAAATGCATATTCTTGGACATAACCCAGCCGCATGGGGCATTATTTGTGTTGGTTTGCAAGGTGAATTCTTCGAGGAAGGAAAAGTTCCGGATCGTGAAGCTACAACGGATGAATTGCGGATGTTACAAAACAATGCTCAAGCTTGTGACATTCTCTTCAATGCCTTGTGTCCCGAGGAGTTCAACAAAATCAGCCGTCTTGAGAATGCAAAAGAGATTTGGGATACTTTGGTCGAAATGCACGAAGGTACCGAGTCCGTGAAGGAATCAAAGCTAGATGTTCTTCAAGGTCAACTTGACAAGTTCAAGATGAAGGAAGGTGAAGGAGTCGCTGAAATGTACTCTAGGCTTGCTCTCATCACAAATGAGATTGCCGCTTAGGAAGCGAAGAAATGACCGACCGATTCATCATCAAGAAGATCCTCGAGCTTTGGATGGAAAGTATGACACCGTGTGCACTTTGATCCAAATGATGCCAAACTACAAGAATCTCAAGCCTACCAAGTCATTGGAAGAATTGTTGCTCATGAGATGACACTTAAAGATAAGGAAGAGCTTCACAACAAGTCAAGTGGTGCTTACAAAGCTACAAGTGATGCTCCCACAACCTCAAGTGACAAGCTAGTTTCCAATGAAGAGATAAGCCTAATGGTGAAGAACTTCAACAAATTCTACAAGAGTAGAAGCAAAGAGAGAAGCTCAAAGTCTAGATCATATGATGAAAAGAGATCTTCTAGTCATGATCAGAATCGCTACAATTGTGGAAGACCGGACACTACTCAAATGAGTGCTCGGCTCCCCACAAGAGAAGAGAAGAATCTCCAAGAAGAAGAAGCTCAAGAGAAGAGTCACCTCGAAAGAGAGAAGGAGTAGAGATGATCGTTATGAACGAAGATCCTCTCGGAGAAGCAAGGATTAGGAGAGGAAAGACAAGTCATCAAGGAGCTACACAAGAAGAAAACATCAAGCTCATGTAGGTGAATGGGTCTCGGCTCCGACTCAGACAATCATTCCAAAGAAGCTATCACTCCAACTCCGACTACAGTCAAGATGAAGGTGTTGCGGTCTTGCTCTCGTGTCCTCCAACTCCAACTCCTATGACATATTTGATTCACCAAATGAGGGAATTGGAAGATGCTTCATGGCTAAAGGCCCCAAGGTATCACACCCTGAATTCATGGACTTTGATAGTGATGAGGATGACTTGCTTGGTGAAGATGAGCTTTTACATGACAAATCTAGTGAGCCTAGTAATGATGAACATGCTAGTAGTCTTTATAGTCGAGAAGAGTCGAATGACAATGCTATGAAGGAGATTGAGCGTCTAACGAAAGAACTAAACACTCTTAAGTTAGCTCATGAAACAACTCAAGAAGAGTCTAATCACCCCACCTCTAGACATACTTTCGATCCTACATATCTTCATACCCTTGAAGATCGCTAAGCGGAAGCGTTTATCAACGCGGTTGATGTAGTCGTACGTCTTCATGATCCGACCGATCCAAGTACCGAACGCATGGCACCTCCGAGTTCTGCACATGTTCAGCTCGATGACGTCCTCGCTTTCCCGATCCAGCAAGACGGGCGAAGTAGTAGATGAGTTCCGGCAGCACGACGGCGTGGTGACGGTGTTGGTGAAGAACAATTTCCGCAGGGCTTCGCCTAAGCACTACGAAAACTATGACGGAGGATAAACTAGAGGGGACGGGGTTGCCGACACACGGCTTGGTGTTTCTTGATGTGTCTTTGCTAGCCCTACCCCTCTATTTATATGTTGAGCCTTGGGGTCGAAACTTGGAGTAAAAGCCTCCACAAAGTCGGTTTCACCCGAAAGGCAAGAGTCCTTCTCGGACTCGGGGCGAACGCCAGGTTCCGGCGTCGACCCGCACGCCGAGACCTGGCGTCTCGCCCTGGACTCATAAAACTTTCTTTTGCGCTTTCCAAAACCTTGTGGGCTTTCTCCTTTGGCCCAAATAACGTGTTCTCGCACCCAAACATTTGGAAACATCGGAACCCCTTCCGGTGAATTCGAACCCTTCCGGAGATCAAACACTATTATTCCATATATCAAACTTTATTTACGGACCATTCCGGAGTTCCTCGTCATGTCCATGATCTCATCCGGACTCGAACAACATTCGTTACCAACATGCATAACTCATATAATACTATATACAACTAAACGTTAAGCGTGCGGACCCTACGGGTTCGAGAACTATGTAGACATGACCTAAAACTGTTCTCGTCAATAACCAATAGCGGGACTGGATGCCCATATTGGTTCCTACATATTCTACGAAGATCTTTATCGGTCAAACCGCGTAACAACATACGTTGTTCCTTTGTCATCGGTATGTTACTTGCCCGAGATTTGATCGTCGGTATCCAATACCTAGCTCAATCTCGTTACCGCAAGTCTCTTTACTCGCTCAGAATACGTCATCTCATAACTAACTCATTAGTTATAATGCTTGCAAGGCTTAAGTGATGAGTATTACTTGAGAGGGCCAGAGATACCTCTCCGACAATCGGAGTGACAAAACCTAATCTCAAATACGCCAACTCAACATGTACCTTTGGAGACACTGTAGTACTCCTTTATAATCACCCGATTACGTTGTGACGTTTGGTAGTACCAAAGTGTTCCTCCGTAAACGGAGTTGCATAATTCTCATAGTTACAGGAACATGTATAAGTCATGAAGAAAGCAATAGCAGAATACTAAACGATCAAGTGCTAAGCTAACGGGATGGGTCATGTCAATCACATCATTCTCCTAATGATGTGATCCCATTAATCAAATGACAACACATGTCTATGGTTAGGAAACATAACCATCTTTGATTAATGAGCTATTCAAGTAGAGGCATACTAGTGACTATATGTTTGTCTATGTATTCACACATGTATCATGTTTCCAGTTAATACAATTCTAGCATGAATAATAAACATTTATCATGATATGAGGAAGTAAATAATAAATTTATTATTGCCTCTAGGGCATATTTCCTTCAGTCCCTCGAACTCAGATCCAGCCGAGCTTCGAGCGAGAGTTCCGTCAGCACGACGGCATGGTGACGATGATGATGCTCTACCAACACAAGGCTTCGCCTAAGCACCGCTACAATATTATCGAGGTGGAATATGGTGGAGGGGGGCACCGCACACGGCTAATAGATCTCAAGGATCAATTGTTGTGTCTAGAGGTGCCCCCCCCCGTATATAAAGGAGCAAGGGGGAGGGGGCGGCCAGCTAGGAGGAGCCGCGCCAGGGAGGAGTCCTACTCCCGCCGGGAGTAGGACTCCCTCCTTTCCTTGTCCAAGTAGGAGAGGGGGAAGGAAGGGAGAGAGGAGAGGAAGGAAAGGGGGGGCGCCACCCCCCTCCTTGTCCTATTCGGACTAGAGGGGGAGGGGGCGCACGGCCTGCACTGGCCATCCCTCCTCTGCTCCACTTTGGGACCATGTGGCCCATTAACACCCCCGGGGGGTTTCGTTAACCCCCCGGTACTCCGGTATACATCCGATAACCCCCGACCATTCCGGTGTCCGAATATAGTCGTCCAATATATCAATCTTCATGTATCGACCATTTCGAGACTCCTCGCCATGTCCGTGATCATATCTGGGACTCCGAACTATCTTCGGTACATCAAAACATATAAATTCATAATATAACCGTCATCTAACTTTAAGCGTGCGGACCCTACGGGTTCGAGAACTATGTAGACATGACCGAGACACGTCTCCGGTCAATAACCAATAGCGGAACTTGGATGCTCATATTGCCTCCCACATATTCTACGAAGATCTTTATCGGTCAAACCGCATAACAACATACGTTGTTCCCTTTGTCATCGGTATGTTACTTGCCCGAGATTCGATCGTCGGTATCTCAATACCTAGTTCAATCTCGTTACCGACAAGTCTCTTTACTCGTTACGTAATGCATCATTTCGTAACTAACTCATTAGCTACATTGCTTGCAAGGCTTATAGTGATGTGCATTACCGAGAGGGCCCAGAGATACTCTCCGACAATCGGAGTGACAAATCCTTATCTCGAAATACGCCAACTCAACATGTACCTTCGGAGACACCTGTAGAGCTCCTTTGTAATCACCCAGTTACGTTGTGACGTTTGGTAGCACACAAAGTGTTCCGCCAGTAAACGGGAGTTGCATAATCTCATAGTCATAGGAACATGTATAAGTCATGAAGAAAGCAATAGCAACGTACTAAATGATCAAGTGCTAAGCTAACTGAATGGGTCAAGTCAATCACGTCATTCTCTAATGATGTGATCCCGTCAATCAAATGACAACTCATGTCTATGGCTAGGAAACTTAACCATCTTTGATTCAACGAGCTAGTCAAGTAGAGGCATACTAGTGACATTATGTTTGTCTATGTATTCACACATGTACTAAGTTTTCGGTTAATACAATTCTAGCATGAATAATAAACATTTATCATGAAATAAGGAAATAAATAATAACTTTATTATTGCCTCTAGGGCATATTTCCTTCAATTCTTCATCCCTAGGCAAGCCACGACAACCACTTGCATGATGGACTTGCAGTATCCATGGTTTTCAACTTGAATATTTAAATAAGTTGTGCATGTTAATATTTTCGTGAATGCTTTATATGCTTATGGATCCATGCTCGTTCTTATGCCATGATTATTTTCATCTAGTTCGTTACATCCTTAGTTGTTACTATTGTTATCATGTTCTTTTTCGGTCATTATTTTCCAGTGCTAGTGATCATGCTATATCCATCTAAAGTGTTATTATACTTGTGCTATTCATGATCGTTAGTATGCCTTGCTCATGTGCATCAGTAGAATATATATTGTTTCTATGATTCATATGTTAACGGTTGTGCTTACCATCCATGCTCATGTGCATTGTCATTTCATCATGCTATCTTAAGGTTATGACTCAGCTCATCACCATGCAAGTTAAACCGTACATTAATCAAACTTGAACACCTGTTGGCTGAGTCACAGTGCCATAGAGTCGAGCTGACCAGTGCAACCACACTTGCCTATATGGGAAGGCCCTAATGCGGTCTATTGTCATGCCTCTCGCCGGTGCCTCCAACTAGGGAAGGTTATGTGCGCGTGTTACCCTGATCAAGTAGGCGGCCATAAGCCTTGTGTGCTTGTTGTTGTTGTGTTTTTCCACGACGGTGGTCGTTGGATATCATGAGGTGACATCAGGCCACCCGTGACTTAGCCCAAAGAAGAGTTTGTTGGAGTGTGATACGTCTCCAACGTATCTATAATCTTTGATTATTCCATGGTGTTATATTATCATTATTGGATCTCTTACAACCATTTTATAGCAACATATCATTTTTTGGGACTAACCTATTGACATAGTGCCCGGTGCTAGTTGCTGTTTTTTGCTTGCTTTTTACTTCGCGGAAAATCAATACCAAACGGAGTCCAAACACAACAAAACTTTTTGGAGATTTTTTCTGGACGAGAAGACACAAGATGGGCCAAAGAAGTACTAGAGGGGTGCCCCAAGGGAGGCACAGCCCACCTGGGCACGGGTTGTGCCCACCTCGATAGCCTCCCGCACCGCCTCTTTGCTCTATAAATACCCCAATATTCCAAAAACCCTAGGGGAGTCGACGAAAAACAATTCCAGCCGCCGCAAGTTCCAGAAACCATAGATCCAATCTAGACACCATCACGGAGGGGTTCATCATCCTCATTGGTGCTCTCTGATGATGCGTGAGTAGTTCATTGTAGACCTACGAGCCCGTAGTTAGTAGCTAGATGGCTTCCTCTCTCTTTTTTGATTCTCAATACAATGGTCTCTTGGAGACCTATATGATGTAACTCTTTTTGCAATGTGTTTGTTGGGATCTGATGAACCTTGAGTTTATGATCAGATCTATGTTTTTATCCATGAAAGTTATTTTAGTCTTTTGATCTCTTATATGCATGATTACTTATAGCCTCGCATTTCTTCTTCGAATCTTTGGTTTAGTTAGCACGACTAGATTGATTTTTCTTGCCATGGGAAGAGGTGCATTGTGATGGGTTTGATCTTACGGTGCTCAATCCCAGTGATAGAAGGGGACATGACACGTATGTATTGTTGCTATTAAGGATAACAAGATGGGGTCTATTCCTACATGAATAGATCTTCTCTACATCATGTCATCATTCTTATTGCATTACTCCATTTTTCCATGAACTTAATACACTAGATGCATGTTGGATAGCAGTCGATGTGTGGAGTAATAGTAGTAGATGCAGGCAGGAGTCGGTCTACTAATCTTGGACGTGATGCCTATATAATGATCATTGCCTGGATATCATCATAATTATTTGAAGTTCTATCAATTGCCCAACAGTAATTTGTTTACCCACTGTATGCTCTTTTTCTCGAGAGAAGCCACCAGTGAAATCTACGGCCCCCGAGTCTCTTCTTTATCATATTTGCCTTCGAGATCTATTTTTATTTTCTTTTATTTTCAGATCTATATTATCAAAAAATACCTCGCTGAATTTTATTTGCTTTTATTTGCATCTATCAATCTACTGCAATTTTATCCCTTTAACTTGACAATTTCTGGCACTATTACCCGAAAGGGATTGACAACCCCTTTTACACGTCGGGTTGCAAGTATTTGTTCTTTGTGTGCAGGTACTGTTTACATAGTGTTTCTTGGTTCTCCTACTGTTTCGATAATCTTGGTCTCATCACTGAGGGAAATACCTACCTTTGTTGTGCCGCATCATCCCTTCCTCTTTGGGGAAATACTAACGTAGTTCAAGCCACATCAAAAGGGATTTCTAGCACCGTTGCCGGGGAGACATCTGTTGGAAATATGCCCTAGAGGCAATAATAAATTAGTTATTATTATTATATTTCCTTGTTCATGATAATCGTTTATTATCCATGCTATAATTGTATTGATAGGAAACTCAGATACATGTGTGGATACATAGACAACACCATGTCCCTAGTAAGCCTCTAGTTGACTAGCTCATTGATCAATAGATGGTTACGGTTTCCTGACCATGGACACTGGATGTCGTTGATAACGGGATCACATCATTAGGAGAATGATGTGATGGACAAGACCCAATCCTAAGCCTAGCACAAAGATCGTGTAGTTCGTATGCTAAAGCTTTTCTAATGTCAAGTATCACTTCCTTAGACCATGAGATTATGCAACTCCCGGATACCGTAGGAATGCTTTGGGTGTACCAAACATCACAACGTAACTGGGTGGCTATAAAGGTGCACTACGAGTATCTCCAAAAGTGTCTGTTGGGTTGGCACGAATCGAGACTGAGATTTGTCACTCCGTGTGACGGAGAGGTATCTCTGGGCCCACTCGGTAGAACATCATCATAATGTGCACAATGTGACCAAGGGGTTGATCACGGGATGATGTGTTACGGAACGAGTAAAGAGACTTGCCGGTAACGAGATTGAACAAGGTATCGGGATACGGACGATCGAATCTCGGACAAGTACTATACCGCTAGACAAAGGGAATTGAATACGGGATTGATTGAATCCTCGACAACGTGGTTCATCCGATGAGATCATCGTGGAACATGTGGGAGCCAACATGGGTATCCAGATCCTGCTGTTGGTTATTGGCAGGAGAGTTGTCTCGGTCATGTCTACGTATCTCCCGAACCCGTAGGGTCTACACACTTAAGGTTCGATGACGCTAGGGTTATAGGGAATAAAAGTACGTGGTTACCGAATGTTGTTCGGAGTCCCGGATGAGATCCCGTACGTCACGTTGAGTTCTGGAATGGTCCGTAGGTAAAGATTTATATATGGGAAGTCCTGTTTTGGTCAACGGAAAAGTTTCGAGTGCTATCTGTAACGTACCGGGACCACCGGGAGGGTCCCAGGGGTCCACCAGGTGGGGCCACTGGCCCCAGAGGGCTGCATGGGCCAAGTGTGGGAGGGGACCAGCCCCAGGTGGGCTGGTGCGCCCCCCCACCAGGGCCCAAGGCGCCTAGGGTTTTGGGGAGGGGGCGCCTCCACCTTGCTTGGGGGGGCAAGTTTCCCCCTCTCCCCCCTTGGCCGCACCCTAGATGGGTTTTGGGGCTGCCGCCACCCCTAGGGAGGGAACCCTAGATGGGGGCGCAGCCCTTCCCCTTCCCCTATATATACTTGAGGTATTGGGGGGCTGCAAACACATGAGTTTTCCTCTCCTTGGCGCAGCCCTACCTCTCTCCCTCCTCATCTCCCGCGGTGCTTGGCGAAGCCCTGCAGGATTGCCACGCTCCTCCACCACAACCACGCTGGCGTGCTGCTGCTGGACGGAGTCTTCCCCAACCTCTCCCTCTCTCCTTGCTGGATCAAGGCACGGGAGACGTCACCGGGTTGCATGTGTGTTGAACGCGGAGGTGACGTCCGTTCGGCACTAGGATCATCGGTGATTTGGATCACGACGAGTACGACTCCATCAACCCCGTTCACTTGAACGCTTCCGCTTAGCGATCTACAAGGGTATGTAGATGCACTCCCCTTTCTTTCGTTGCTAGATAACTCCATAGATTGATCTCGGTGATGCGTAGAAAATTTTGAATTTCTGCTATGTTCCCCAACAGTGGTATCATGAGCTAGGTCTATGCGTAGTTTCTATGCACGAGTAGAACACAAGTTGTTGTGGGCGTTGATTTTGTTCAATATGCTTACCGTTACTAGTCCAATCTTGTTTCGACGGTATTGTGGGTTGAAGCGGCCCGGACCGACCTTATACGTACACTTACGTGAGACAGGTTCCACCGATTGACATGCACTTGTTGCATAAGGTGGCTAGCGGGTGCCAGTCTCTCCCACTTTAGTCGGATTGGATTCGATGAAAAGGGTCCTTATGAAGGGTAAATAGCAATTGGCATATCACGTTGTGGTTTTTGCGTAGGTAAGAAACGTTCTTGCTAGAAACCCATAGCAGCCACGTAAAACATGCAAACAACAATTAGAGGACGTCTAACTTGTTTTTGCAGGGTATGCTATGTGATGTGATATGGCCAAAAGAATGTGATGAATGATATGTGATGTATGAGATTGATCATGTTCTTGTAATAGGAATCACGACTTGCATGTCGATGAGTATGACAACTGGCAGGAGCCATAGGAGTTGTCTTAATTTATTGTATGACCTGCGTGTCAATGAACAACGCCATGTAATTACTTTACTTTATCGCTAGACCGTTAGCCATAGTAGTAGAAGTAATAGTTGGCGAGACAACTTCATGGAGACACGATGATGGAGATCATGATGATGGAGATCATGGTGTCATGCCGGTGACGATGATGATCATGGAGCCCCGAAGATGGAGATCAAAAGGAGCAAAATGATATTGGCCATATCATGTCACTATTTGATTGCATGTGATGTTTATCATGTTTTACATCTTATGTGCTTAGAATGATGGTTTCTTAAATAAGATGATCCCTCGCAATAATGTCAAGAAAAGTGTTCCCCCTAACTGTGCACCATTGCGAAGGTTCGTTGTTTCGAAGCACCACGTGATGATCGGGTATGATAGATTCTAACGTTCGAATACAACGGGTGTAAGCCAGATTTATACACGCAATACACTTAGGTTGACTTGACGAGCCTAGCATGTACAGACATGGCCTCGGAACACGGAAGACCGAAAGGTCGAACATGAGTCGTATAGAAGATACGATCAACATGATGATGTTCACCGATGATGACTAATCCGTCTCACGTGATGATCGGACACGGCCTAGTTGACTCGGATCGTGTAATCACTTAGATGACTAGAGGGATGTCTATCTGAGTGGGAGTTCATAAGATGAACTTAATTATCCTGAACATAGTCAAAAGATCTTTGCAAATTATGTCGTAAGCTCGCGCTTTAGTTCTACTATTTAGATATGATCCTAGAGAAAATTTAGTTGAAAGTTGATAGTAGCGATTATGCAGACTAGGTCCGTAAACTGAGGATTGTCCTCGTTGCTTCGTAGAAGGCTTATGTCCTTAATGCACCGCTCGGTGTGCTGAACCTCGAACGTCGTCTGTGGATGTTGCGAACATCTGACATATACGTTTTGATAACTACGTGATAGTTCAGTAATGTTAAACGGTTTAGAGTTGAGGCACCAAAGACGATTTCGAAACATCGCAGAACATATGAGATGTTTCAAGGGCTGAAATTGGGATTTCAGGCTCGTGCCCACGTCAAGAGGTATAAGACCTCCGACGATTTTCTTAGCCTGCAAACTAAGGGAGAAAAACTCAATCGTTGAGCTTGTGCTCAGATTGTCTATGCACAAACATCACTTAAATCGAGTGGGAGTTGATCTTCCAGATGAGATAGTGATGTTTCTCCAAAGTCATTGCCACCAAGCTGCTAGAGCTTCGTGATGAACTATAACATATCAGGGATAGATATGATGATCCTTGAAATATTCGTGATGTTTGACACCGCGAAAGTAGAAATCAAGAAGGAGCATCAATTGTTGATGGTTAGTACCACTAGTTTCAAGAAGGGCAAGGGCAAGAAGGGATACTTCATGAAACAGCAAATCAGTTGCTGCTCTAGTGGAGAAACCCAAGGTTGAACCCAAACCCGAGACTAAGTGCTTCTATAATAAGGGGAACAGCCACTGGAGCAGAATTACCCTAGATACTTGGTAGATGAGAAGGCTGGCAAGGTAGATAGAAGTATATTGATATACATTATGTTAATGTGTACTTTACTAGTACTCCTAGTAGCACCAGGGTATTAGATACTGGTTCGGTTGCTAAGTGTTAGTAACTCGAAATAAAAGCTACGGAATAAACAGAGACTAGCTAAAGGTGAGCTGACGATATGTGTTGGAAATGTTTTCCAATCTTGATGTGATCAAGCATCGCACGCTCCCTCTACCATCGAGTTTGGTGTTTGCGTTGAGCATAGACATGATTGGATTATGTCTATCGCAATACGGTTATTCGTTTAAGGAGAATAATGGTTACTCTGTTTATTTGAATAATACCTTCAATGGTCTTGCACCCAAAATGAATGGTTTATTGAATCTCGATCATAGTGATACACATGTTCATGCCAAAAGATATAAGATAGTAATGATAGTACCACCTACTTGTGGCACAGCCATGTAAGTCATATTGGTATAAAACACATGAAGAAGCTCCATGTTGATGGATCTTTGGACTCACTCGTTTTTGAAAAAATTGCGACATGTGAACCATGTCTATTGGTATATACGCATGAAGAAACTCCATGCAGATGGACCGTTTGGACTCACTTGATTCTGAATCACTTGAGACATGCAAATCATACCATATGGGCAAGATGACTGAAAGCCTCGGTTTCAGTGAAATGGAACAAGAAAGCAACTTGTTGGAAGTAATACATTTTGATGTGTGCAGTCCAATGAGTCTTTGAGGCACTTGATGGATATCGTTATGTTCTTACTTCACCGATGATTTGAGTAGATACTGAGTGTATTTACTTGATGAAACACAAGTCTGAATTATTGAATGGTTCGAGTAATTTCAGAGTGAAGTTGAAGATCATCGTGACAAGAGGATGAAATGTCTATGATATGATCATAGAGATGAATATCTGAGTTACGAGCTTTGGCACGCAATTAAGACATTGTGGAAATTGTTTCACAATTAATACCGCCTAGAACACCATAGTGTGATGGTGTGTCCGAACATCATAGTTGCACTCTATTGGATATGGTGCGTACCATGATGTCTCTTATCGAATTACCACTATCGTTCATGGGTTAGGCATTAGGGACAACCACATTCACTTCAAATAGGGCACCACGTGGTTCCATTGAGACGACACCGTTTGAACTATGGTTTGAAAAAACCTAAGTTGTCGTTTCTTAAAAGTTTGGGGCTGCGACGCTTATGTGAAAAAAGTTTCAGGTTGATAAGCTCGAACCCAAAGCGGATAAAATGCATCTTCATAGGACACCCAAAACAGTTGGGTATACCTCCTAATTCAGATCCGAAAGCAATAGGGATTGTTTCTTGAATCGGGTCCTTTCTCGAGGAAAGTTTGTCTTGGAAAGTTGAGTGGGAGGATGGTGGAGACTTGATGAGGTTATTGAACCGTCACTTTAACTAGTGTGTAGCAGAGCACAGGAAGTTGTTCCTGTGGCGCCTACACCAATTGAAGTAGAAGCTTGTGATAGTGATCATGAAGTTTTGGATCAAGTCACTACCGTACCTCGTAGGGTGACAAGGATGCGTACTACTTCAGAGTGGTACAGTAATCCTGTCTTGAAGGTCATGTTGCTAGACAACAATGAACCTACGAGATATGGAGAAGCGATGGTGGGCCCATATTCCGACAAATGGTTAGAAGCCATGAAATCCGAGATAGGATCCATGTATCAGAACAAAGCATGGACTTTGGTGGACTTGCCCGATGATCGGCAAGCCATTGAGATAAATGGATCTATAAGAAGAAGATGGACGTGGACGGTAATGTC
This sequence comes from Aegilops speltoides, assembly GCA_021437245.1. NCBI lineage: Eukaryota > Viridiplantae > Streptophyta > Magnoliopsida > Poales > Poaceae > Aegilops > Aegilops speltoides. Next base: position 309,428,431 of record CM038141.1, on the reverse strand, counting down.
ACCGTCTATGAAGCTCGACTTGTGGCGAGGAGTTTTTCACAAGTTCAAGGAGTTGACTACGATGAGATTTTCTCATCCATAGCGATGCTTAAGTCCGTCGGAATCATGTTAGCATTAGCTGCATTTATGAAATCTGGCAGATGGATGTCAAAACGAGTTTCCTTACCAGTTTTCGTAAGGAAATATTGTATGTGATACAATCAGAAAGGTTTTGTCAATCCTAAAAGATGCTAACAAGTATGCAAAACTCCAGCAATCCTTCTAAGGACTGGAGTAAGCATCTCGGAGTTGGAATGTACGCTTTGATGAGATGATCAAAGATTTTGGGTTTATACAAAGTTTATGAGAAACTTGTATTTCCAAAGAAGTGAGTGGGAGCACTATAGAATATCTGGTGAGTATATGTTGTTGACATATTGTTGATCAGAAATGATGTAGAATTTCTGGGAAGCATATAGGGTTATTCGAAAAGTGTTTTTCAATAGAAAACCTGGATTAAGCTGCTTGAACATTAAGCATCAAGATCTATGAGGATAGATCAAAAACGCTAAATGGTACTTTCAAATGAGCACATACCTTGACATGATCTTGAAGGTGTTCAAAATGGATCAGTCAAAGAAGGAGTTGGCAGAAGAGAGAGAAAGGACGAAGGTCGTCCCCTATGCTTTAGACGTAGGCTCCATAGTATGCTATGCTGTGTACCGCACCTGATGTGTGCCTTGCCACGTGTCTGGCAAAAGGGGTACAAGAGTGACCCAGGAATGGATCATTGGACAGCGGTCAAAATTGTCCTTGGAGTAATAAGGACATGTTTCTCGATTATGGAGGTGATAAAGAGTTCGGCGTAAAGGGTTACGTCGATGCAAGCTTTAACACCTATCTGAATGACTCTGAGTAGCAAACCGGATACGTATAGTGGAGCAACCATTTGGAATAGCTCCAAGTGGAGCGTGGAAGCAGCATTTACAATATGACCTAGAGATTTGCAAAGTACATACAGATCTGAATGTTGCAGACCCGTTGACTAAAACCTTTCTCACAAGCAAAACATGATCAAACCCCAGAACTCATTGAGTCTTAATCACATAATGATGTGGACTAGTTTAGTGACACTAGTAAACTCTTTGGATGTTGGTCACATGGCGATGTGACATGTGAGTGTTAATCACATGGCGATGTGAACTAGATTATTGACTCTAGTGCAAGTGGGAGACTGTTGGAAATATGCCCTAGAGGCAATAATAAATTAGTTATTATTACTATATTTCCTTGTTCATGATAATCGTTTATTATCCATGCTATAATTGTATTGATAGGAAACTCAGATACATGTGTGGATACATAGACAACACCATGTCCCTAGTAAGCCTCTAGTTGACTAGCTCGTTGATCAATAGATGGTTATGGTTTCTTGACCATGGACACTGGATGTCGTTGATAACGGGATCACATCATTAGGAGAATGATGTGATGGACAAGACCCAATCCTAAGCCTAGCACAAAGATCGTGTAGTTCGCATGCTAAAGCTTTTCTAATGTCAAGTATCACTTCCTTAGACCATGAGATTGTGCAACTCCTGGATACCGTAGGAATGCTTTGGGTGTACCAAATGTCACAACGTAACTGGGTGGCTATAAAGGTGCACTACGGGTATTTCCGAAAGTGTCTGCTGGGTTGGCACGAATCGAGACTGGGATTTGTCACTCCGTGTGACGGAGAGGTATCTCTGGGCCCACTCGGTAGGACATCATCATAATGTGCACAATGTGACCAAGGGGTTGATCATGGGATGATGTGTTACGGAACGAGTAAAGAGACTTGCCGGTAACGAGATTGAACAAGGTATAGGGATACCGACGATCGAATCTTGGACAAGTACTATACCGCTAGACAAAGGGAATTGAATACGGGATTGATTGAATCCTCGACATCGTGGTTCATCCGATGAGATCATCGTGGAACATGTGGGAGCCAACATGGGTATCCAGATCCCGCTATTGGTTATTGGCCGGAGAGTTGTCTCGGTCATGTCTACGTGTCTCCCGAACCCGTAGGGTCTACACACTTAAGGTTCGATGACGCTAGGGTTATAGGGAATAAAATTACGTGGTTACCGAATGTTGTTCGGAGTCTCGAATGAGATACCGGACATCACGAGGAGTTCCGGAATGGTCCGGAGGTAAAGATTTATATATGGGAAGTCCTGTTTTGGTCACCGGAATAGTTTCGGGTGCTATCGGTCGGGACCTCCGGGAGGGTCCCCGGGGTCCACCAGGTGGGACCACTGGCCCCAGAGGGCTGCATGGGCCAAGTGTGGGAGGGGACCAGCCCCAGGTGGGCTGGTGCGCCCCCCACCAGGGCCCAAGGCGCCTAGGATTTGGGGAGGGGGCGCCTCCACCTTCCTTCGGGGGCAAGTTTCCCCCTCTCCCCCCCTTGGCCGCACCCTAGATGGGTTTTGGGGCTGCCGCCACCCCTAGGGAGGGAACCCTAGATGGGGGCGCAGCCCCTCCCCTTCCCCTATATATACTTGAGGTATTGGGGGCTGCAAACACATGAGTTTTCCTCTCCTTGGCGCAGCCCTACCTCTCTCCCTCCTCATCTCCCGCGGTGCTTGGCGAAGCCCTGTAGGATTGCCACGCTCCTCCACCACCACCACCACGCCGTCGTGCTGCTGCTGGACGGAGTCTTCCCCAACCTCTCCCTCCCTCCTTGCTGGATCAAGGCACGGGAGACGTCACCGGGCTGCATGTGTGTTGAACGCGGAGGTGCCGTCCGTTCGGCACTAGGATCATCGGTGATTTGGATCACGACGTGTACGACTCCATCAACCCCGTTCACTTGAACGCTTCCGCTTAGCGATCTACAAGGGTATGTAGATGCACTCCCCTTTCCCTCGTTGCTAGATTACTCCATAGATTGATCTTGGTGATGCGTAGAAAATTTTGAATTTCTGCTATGTTCCCCAACAACATCATCAAAATCTATCAGGTTCCTAATCACAAATCTCATCTCCCTGCAATTTACATTATTTGCCATTTTCCTCTCCACGACTTCACAAAAACTTACCATTTTATTCGCCCTCTTTTTCGTTCGCATTTTTCTCGTCAGATCTGTTTTTGAGTGCAATCTTGTTGCGTAGTCACGATGACTCAAGAGAACACCAAGTTGTGTGATTTCTCCAATACCAACAAAAATTCTTTTATTAGCACTGTGATTGTTGCTCCCGCCACTAGTGCGGAATCTTGTGATATTAATGCCACTATGTTGAATCTTATCATGAAAGATCAATTTCCTGGTACTCCTAATGTGGATGACGCGTCCCATTTTAACACATTCGTAGAATTATGCCATATGCAAAAGAAAAGAGATGTGGACAATGATATTGTGAAGTTGAAACTATTCTCGTTTTCTTTGCAAGATCGTGCAAAAATTTGGTTTTCTTCTTTGCCTCACAATAGTATCGATTCGTGGAATAAGTGCAAAGATGATTTTATTACTAAGTATTTTCCGCTCGCAAAAATTATTTCCCTTAGGAACCAAATCATGAATTTTAAGCAACCTGAGTACAAACATCTTGCGCAATCTTGGGAAGGAATTAAATTGATGCTAAGAAACTGTCCTACTCATGGTTTAAATCTTTGGATGATCATAAAAAAAATTACGCGGGACTGATTTTTTTTCTAGAAATCTTTTTGACTCCACCGCGGATGGTACTTTAAAGGAAATTACTTTGGGTGAAGCTACTAAATTGCTAGACAATATTATGGCAAGTTATTCACAATGGCATACCGAAGGAGCACCTACTAGTAAAAAGGTTAATTCGGTTGTAGAAACTTCTTCTTTGAATGAAAAGTTGATGCTCTTATGAAATTGGTTGCTAATAAAAGTGCTCCTATTGATTTTACTGATGTGCCTTTGTCTACTTTGATTGAGCAAAATAGTGATGTCGTAGATGTGAATTTTATCTCGCGAAACAATTTTAATAACAATGCTTATACAGGTAATTTTAATCCTAGGCCTTTTCCTAGTAATTCCTCTAATAATTATGATAATTCCAATGGTAATCCTTCTTACAATTATAATAGGAACACCTCTTATCTGGAGAATAATATTAGAGAATTTATTTATCAATACTCAAAAGGTTTTTAGTGCTACGATAGAAGAAAAGTTGAATAAGATTGATGATATTTCTAGAAGTATTGATAGAATTTCTCATGAGGTAGAAAATCTCAAGATGAAATTTTTTGTGCCTAAGGTTCAAGAATCAATTAAAGCTTTATATGTTTCTATGGATGAAAGTAAGAAAAGAACCGCTATGCTTAGAGCTAAAAGAGAATTTTTAGAAAAAAGCGCTTTCTAGTGATTGCTTTCATAAAAGTGATGAAGATCTTAAAGTGATTAGTGTTTCCTCTATTGATTCCTTGTTTACTAAGATTAGAATTGATGGTAAAGGGACTGGATAAGAGTAAACTTTAGCTAGAAGGCGTCCCAATGATTCGGAGGGTAAAAATCTTGTTGAGAAAATTGATAAAAGTGGGTTTGGAGAGGTCAAAACTTTAACTAGTGATGTACCCACTCTCTTGGATTACAAAGACTTTAATTATGATAGTTCCTCTTTGATTGATTGTATTTCTTTGTTGCAATCCATGATTAATTCACCTCATGCTTATGAACAAAATAAAGCTTTTACTAAACATATTGTTGATGCCATGACGAAAGCTTTTGAAGAAAAGTTGGAATTAGAGACTTAAGTTCCTAGAAAATTACATGACGAATGGGAACCTACCATCAAATTCAAGATTAAAAATTATGAGTGTTTTTCTTTATGTGACTTAGGTGCTAGTGTTTCTACAATTCCGAAATCTTTATGTGATGCTTGGTCTTACCAATATTGAAGAGTGTTCTTTAAATTTGCACTTGGCGGATTCCACTATCAAAGAGCCCATGGGAAGAATTAATGATGTTCTTATTCTTGCAAATAGGAATTATGTGCCCATAGATTTTATTGTTCTTGATATTGATTGCAATCCGCCTTGTTCGACTATACTTGGTAGACCGTTTTTATGTACTATTGGTGTCGTCATTGATATGAAAGAAGGCAATATTAAATTTCAATTACCACTAAGGAAGGGTATGGAACACTTCCCTAGAACAAGAATTAAGCCACCATCTGAATCAATAATGAGGCAATCTTATGGATCTAGAAAAGATGACAACACTTAGATCTATGCATTATGCCTAGCTAGGGGCGTAAAATGATAGCGCTTGTCAGGAGGCAACATATTGAATAAAATTTATTTTTGTATTTTTCTTTCTGTTCTTGGGTGTTTGCACAATTATGCCTCTGTTATGATTGTGTTTTTTATGTTTTAGTTAGTGTTTGTGCCAAGCAAAGCCTTTGGGATCATGTTGGGTGATAGTTGACTTGATCTTGTTGGAAAACAGAAACTTTTGCGCCAATTAATATAGTTTTCATAAATAACAGAAATGTTCTTTTGCTCTAATTTTTTTACACAAGATTTATATAATAATTGCCCTCGTTGTCCTAATTTACCGAATTTTTTGAGTTACAAAAGTATACAAAGTATTCAGATTACTACGGATTGTTTCGTTTTTGACAGATTCTGTTTTCCTTGTGATGTGTGCTTATTTTGATGAATCTATGGTTTGTATCGGGGGGTATGAGCCATAGTAAAGTTGAAATACAATAGATATAATGCAAAAATAAAATATGAATGGGTTTGCAGTAGTAGTTAGAGTATTGATTTGTTTTGTTATACTAACGGATCTCACGAAGGTTTTGTTGAGTTTTGTGTGATTGAAGTTTTCAAGTTTTGGGTGAGATCATGATGGTTGAAGGAATAAGGAGTAAGAAGAGCTTAAGCTTGGGGGCGCTACCGCACTCCAAGGTAATATTCAAGGATAAACAAGCAACTAAGCTCTGGGATGCCCCGAGTGGCATCCCCTCTTTCTTCTAACGACCATCGGTATTTTACTTGGAGCTATAGTTTTATTCATCACATATCATGAGTTTTGCTTGGAGCGTCTTGTATTATATGAGTCTTTTCTTGTTTTGCTTTTTAGTTTAAGTCAAGTATCCTTGCTGAACACACCTATTTGAGAAAGCCAAAATTATGCCATGATTTGTTAGAATTGCTCTATGTGCTTCACTTAAATTTTTCTCGAGCTATGGAATTGCTCTAGTACTTCACTTATATCTTTTTGAGCACGGTGTGCTTTATTATTTTTTAAGAAATGCTCTCATGATTCACTTAGATTTGTTTGAGAGTTAGTAATTTTTAATAAATTCCCTTATGCTTCACTTATATCATTTTGA